>JAVVLW010003040.1:0-118610 GCA_034401795.1 Chaetoderma sp. LZ-2023a | reverse complement strand
CGCATGACACGTGTGTTCGCTATCTGCTTTTGCAATATGGTGAATTTTTGCCTTCGCTACCCACTAAAGTGGGCAAGTGCATGAAAAATGCATTTTCACATGCAGTAAGCGTGCGGCCGAGAAATGCAAGAAATGATTTGAATTTCTTCATGATCAGCGAGACATTAATGAAACATGCCTGCAAATTTGGTTATAAATGGACGCATAGTTTTAATACAACACACCAAACTTCACTGTTGCTAAAGGCTCAGTATATATATATATATATATATATATATATATATATATATATATATATATATATATATATATATATATATATATATATATATATATATATATATATATATATATATATATATATATATATATATATATATATATATATATGTGTGTATGTATATATATATATATGTGTATGTATGTATGCGTGTGTGCGTGGGTGTATTTTTAATAGAGAATCACAGTGCCTATCACCCAAATTATTAGTCTTAATATTGAACCATAAAGATGTGACAGAGTGATTTGCTGTGTCAAAATCACTTGTCTCAGTCAGGTTGTGTTTTGTGATATGGTTAGGTTTTTCTATAAGTTTCTTTTATATGTTAGGGCAGGGTAACTTTAAGGGTAACTTTAAGTTGGCACGTAGGCAGATGAAATGTATTTCGCGCTGTTTTTGCACGCGAAACTCAGGTTCGCTTCTGATTGGCCGTACAGCTAGAAAGTTGTGTGTTTGTTTAAAGGATGGTTTAAGATAGCCATTCACATACTGACAAGTCAACTGGGAAGGAATGATTCCGTGAATCTAAGTGTGGAATCCTGTTGGTACATTTGGCCTGTAGTTGGGTCAATTGACGGCAGAGATGAGGCAGTTCAGACTTTGAGCGCATATATGGAAGGAACAGTTCTGATCAGGGGTGTTTAGCTGGGTGTTAACCTGAAGCAGTTCATGGGGTGTTTACCTGGATGTTAACCTGAAGCAGTTCATGGGGTGTTTACCTGGGTGTTAACCGGAAGCAGTTCATGGGTGTTTACCTGGGTGTTAACCTGAAGCAGTTCATGGGTGTTGACCTGGGTGTTAACCTGAAGCAGTTCATGGAATGTTAACACGAAGCAGTTCATGGGGTGTTTACCTGGATAGTGTATGAGATTTTTCAGAGACATGGTGCTTTAGTAATGTCATTTCTGAAACCGTCAGAAATGTTCCTGGATTTGTTTCTGGTATTGTGTTAAATTTAATCTGTATTTGGACATTTCAATGTAAAAGAACGTTATACTTACCGGACTTCACATAAATATGATGTCAGAAATTAGATGAAAGAAATTGTTTAACTTTAATTTGTTAGACCTAGATAAGAAATTACCTATCTGTAAAATGTATTTAGTGCATTATATTTTATGCGAATTATTCTGAGGAAATGGGGAATTTTCCATATTAAAGAATATTTTGTCTTTGGCCAACGTCCCTCCGGGTGGTTATAAGGATTAAGGGTATTTTATAGGTAAGGTTGTGATCAGTGATATTCTATTTTCAACTTTGATATCAGGAGATCCTGGTAATTGTTTCATTGGGTTTATTCTGCGGAATGAAAAAATGATTTTTGCATGTGTAGTGTTTAAGGCATTATGTAATCTATTCAGTATTTTACGTATTCCATTTGCATAGATATTCGTTGTGGAGCAGTGAACAAATGGTGAGAGAATTCATTCATTAAAATTCTTACTTAAGCTTAATTTTTATATTATTACTCCCATTCCCCATCATTCACGCCTATAGTTAAGACAAATGGGATTCATTAAGAACCGGTGACCTCTAGCAACTGAATTTTCTTTCGTCAATTAAATTGTTATTTTCTCCTTTGGAGATGATTGTTAAAGTTTTTCTAAGGTTAAAGTTGCTACGTCACAAAGAAATGAATTTGACTATTATAATCACCGCTATTTGAATAATCCAAAAGATATTTGCGGACTTCAGAGAAAGCCTAAATCACCAAACAACCAGCTTGGCAAAATGTCATAATTTGTTTATATTTTCTGAAAAACTGATAGTGAATTATCAAATCGGACGTCATAGCGGCATTGACCAATGCATGTCCGCGCTGATAATGACGTAATAACTGTCCTTATCACAATATCATATTAGTCGGCAACAGTTACTAATATTAATCTTTAGTAGATTACAATGTTAACAAAGGGCGTGGCATTAAGATACGTGAATCAGAAGGAACTGTAATGAACCTTTCCATGTTTAGCTATGCCCCGCCCATCTCTAGCTAATCTCCGCCCACACCTCGATCGTGTTGGGATCGATCGATCTCTAAACTCCCTGACAATCAATTTCTAAAAAACTATACAGGTAAGCTGTTAAATATTTTGAGACTAATTTGACTGGGTGCAAAATATTCAACAGCATATTTGTTAAATAACAAAAATATACAATTCGTACAACGTGTCGGACAATTAAGCGGGCTTAGTCGAAGCATTCATGACGTCATGATTATGAGGTCAGCATACACGTCGCGTAGTTGATTATGAAGGCATATGGCAGCAACAGCGTAACAGCGCAACAGCGCACAGTCAAATTAGTTTCAAAATGTTCAACAGCATGTTTATTAAATAGTAGAGATATACAATGTGTACAACGCATCAGACTATTAAGAGTTATATAATCATTTATGACGTAATGATTATGACATCATCCTACACGCCGCTTAGCTGACTATGACGTCATATGACGTCAACTCATTGATGGATACTCTGGAAAGGTGAATTGTCGTTACTCTATATTTCTTTGTATTTTTATTAAAAGTTCTCCAAATATGTGCTTTGCATCAGCATGAACAATAGATCTAAGAAAGCAGTATTACGCTGTCATTCAATCACAGGCACTTGCACTAAAATCTTACTAAAATCATTAAATTAGTCATGCTTCTGGAAGGCCTACAGTTCAGCTAATAAATACCTTATCCAGCTCCCAAAAGAAAGGGACTAATCCATTGACTCGTTTAGGGAAAAGAACAAGATGTATAGTATGTGACTCAGTATGTCATTGGGCACGCAATTTCCAAACAGTGAGAGAAATTAACAATATAATACTAACAAAAGTGTGCAGGTAAACATAACTTTCTTCGCCGGATCAGATCCATGTATGAATAAAGTATTCATGAGCGAGTCTGTTGGAGCAGCAGTCATCTACACAGCTTGTGCAAAGACTTATGTGGAACTAGGTGGTTAGAGAACTACAAGGATGGACTGATTGATAACGATAGAGCACTAGCAAATACACATGATAGTAACCAAGATTTTAGGTTTAGTGATGGAGTTACAATCAAATCTTTTAACAATGTAACATTTCCTGCTATGATAGGTAATACTAAATGTAACATTTACTGAAGTTGTGAATTGCGACATACCTTTATTGCTAAGCAAAGAATCTTTGAAGGAACCCTAAACAGTCCTAGATTTGAGCAACGACACAGCAACAAAGTTTGGTAGTCCAGTTGATTTGGATTTTACTTCTCGTGGACATTACTGCATGAATTTAAAAGGGAGCAATGGGGACGTTAAACGTATCGCCTTCGATGATAAAGTAGTCATGAAATTGTATAGGCAATTTGGCCATGCATCAGCTGAGAAGTTGGGCACCTTATTGAAGAATGCCGGGGTAAACGATCAGATGGTATGTATTTTATTAAGAGAGGTGATTAAAAACTATGAAACATATCTTAAATGTAAGCATGCACCACTTAAACCAGCAGTGGGTCTACCTTTAGCATCAGATTTCAATCAAGTTGTTGCAGTAGATCTGCATTAAATTAAACCAGGTTTATATTATATGCATATGATTGATTTGTTCACGAGATACAGTGCAGCATGTGTCATTAATAATAAACATTGAGCTACAATAGTGAAGACATTTATTCACGTTTGGATCTCAGTACATGAACCCCATTCTTAGTGACAATGGAAGGGAATTCGACAATTCAGAACTTCGAGATATGGCTGAGAATGTTAGCATACGAACTAAGACAACTCCTGCAGAAAGCCCAGGGAGCAGTGGGTTGCTTGAACGACACAACCGGACGTTAAGCGAGATTGCAACACAAGTACACAATGATTCCAACAGTGATTGGGAAACTAAAATTGCCCAGGCGGTTAGTGCAAAGAACTCTCTCTGTACTTTCTAGTGGCTGATCATGGATCGAGTAAGTGAATGTCGATGGCTTCGTCTTGTTTGTTATGTGTACCACTTGCCATTTCCCAGGGTGGAATTCCATCAACCAATCAGCTTCCCACTTCTTCGTCAAGCTGGTTAAGTCTTCTTGTAGTGCTCTGCTATCTTTTATTCCCTTAATAATCTTTTGGAGAAAACCGTCATCTGCAAAGAGTCTTGTTGTGGATGCTGTGACGCTTTATGGCAGGTTATTAATGAGGGCTAAGAAAAGAAGTGGACCAAGAACTGACCCTTTGGTACTCCTGATGCAACAGAGGCTTCGCTGGAAAATTTGCCGTTGAGAACATTTTTCTGTTGACAATTTTCTAGGAAGTCTTTCACCCATTTGTTCATGTTGCCTGTTACTCCGTAATATTCGAGTTTGTATAATAAGCGTTTGTGTGCGACCTTGTCAAAAGCCTTGCTAAAATCGAGCAGGATAGCATCGATCTGTTGACCAGCATCAAGACCTTTAGCTAAGTCGTGCACTGTTTTGATGAGCTGACTCTCGCATGATCGTCTTTTTCTAAATCCATGCTGGCAGTCTGATGTTTTTTTGCCAAAAATGTGAGCATTTAGAAAATATCAATCTTCCCTCCACGCATGCGCCAGACGAAGTGGGATGTACGCGGGAGATAGAAATTGGTGAGCTTAACACCTGCCATTTTTTCTGGACATATTTCTAGCGATCCAAGAAACATCCTGGAACAACTCAAATAAACATGTGTTTAAACTGTGTTAACTCGCTCTCGGTGAGTGAAAGTGAGCATCCAGTAAGGATGAGTGCCGTTCTGAGACAAAACCATACAGATATTTTTTTTCTAAAAGCAGCAAAATATGATTACCGCACAGAATTCAAACGACACTGCTAAAAGTAAATGGCACTCGCATCTCAGATAGTATGGGAAATGCCAAAACACCCACGCATGCGTTGTGGAGCACTCACCAGCGCAACCCGATAAGAAAGCGTGTCATCAATGTACCATATGTTGAGAGACATGTTACGAACATAAATCTCGATACGGCAATACTTCCTGATAATATCATACACCAAATTCCAAAGGAGTGTGCTCACTCACTCGCACCATGCCACATTGTGATATTTCAAATGTATATCGACTCTAGAAAATTAACCCTTACGTGCCACAATTACAGCGGCATTAAAAAGAGATGCGCATCCTGCAGAAAATGATCGTGCATTATCAGAAACATCAATACTGTCTCAAACATTGAAGCCACATTTGTCGACATCTGATAAATCAACTTCAGGACATTTTCAATGCCAAAAACTTCAAACATAGTATTTGATCTGGAGTTCAAGTGATACACAGCTAACTGTAACATGTAGTTATTCCGCTAAAACGTATAACCAGAAAATACAAACTACTGTTACAGTATTAGATTTTAAGACATTCAAGGTCAATACGGCACAGCATACTGAACTCCTGAAAAACTCAAATACTATGGCATAACGGGCATAGTCCACTCACAGTTAACCAGTTGTAGTAGGCATATATATCTCGCCATCTTTCGCGAACTGTCTAATGAACCTGTTGAATCTGTAGTAGGGCCGGGAGCTGTCCTCTGGATGATATTAGTATTGTGCCACAAACGATCTACGTACCTACGCTCAATCACAATCACGGATGTTTCCGATGATTACAGACCTATCGAACGACCTCCTGACCCCAACACCCCGCCCACAACAGCCCAGCAAGGCACTGATAAACTCGAGGATTGAGCTGAAATGTAGGGGGTGCGTTTCAGTGTAAAAATATCAGATCCTAGTATTTTGAAAAATAAACTAATCTGTGCTCAATCGCCAATCATATTTTAGAAGAGCTTAACTACAGTCGCTACGTAGGCATCATGTTTTCAGATGACTTGAAATAAAGATCGAATGTCAACACTAGGACGATATCTGCTGGTAGTAAATTATAAGGGCTATCATTTGTTTTCATACTGCCATTAAAATACTTGTCGATATTTACTAACTCATTCCTGTCTTTTTTTAATACAAGTATGTACCTAATCGGTCCTAATGCCCAAACAAATCAACGCCATTACTATTATTCTAATATAATACAGACTGATTGACACAGTGTGTTACTAAGGCATCTAGACAACTGGCAATGATAATGACATTGTTGCGCATTATATAATTCTGCACGTGCAGTTTTTCTAATGCATTGGACTTATTAAAGCAAATACAGTGATACCATAATCATTAGTTAGCTAATGTCACAATCATACAGAGGTGTAGCTCCTGAACAACCAGAAAAGTCCATCACGAGGTGCATGTTTAATGAATTTACAATTTATTAAGCATTTTGTTGAGGATTTAGAAACTAATTTGAATGGTACTTGTTGCTAGACAGCAACATCCCCAGTTTGAAAATATTCAATAGTGTACATGTAGAGCTACCTTGAAATTTAGAAGATGGAAATTCGGGTTTCAATTTTAAATCGATTTCAGTATATAGAAATGGATCCCTCTATTTTGAATTACATGCTTGATAGAATGTGTAAACATTTCCTTCAAGAGCAGAAAACCAATTGCCATATCGAGTTAGCTAAGCAGGTCACTTCTTAGTCACTCTGACAGACGAATGGCCTCCTCCGCAGAAATATGCATACATATCTCCGCGAATTGTCTTAGATGCAAAACAGTAAACAAATGGGTCTAAAACTGAGTTGAAATATGTAAAAATGCGTAGCCCAATTTGTAGTAAATTGTGACTAGGTAAATATGGCGCGTTGTAGTAAATGTGAGCTGATAGATGCAATACATTGGGCATCCACGTGACGTAGAACAATGCTACCACAATGGCCAAAGCACGAGGGTTCGAACTCAGGCGACGGTCATCCGGTTCGGTCAGTGATTTTTTTAACATGTATTTCAATCGTATTTCCTTAAATATGTGAATTATTATTATAAGTACCGAGGGAAGGAAGAATGCATATACACTGCTAACAGGCTCTTGTATCTCCATGTCGCCAGTTAATACACAATGTCTTTCAGTTTCCGTGCTGTTCATTGCTATGTTATCCACTGCTTTCATAAACACAGCACAATATGACTGTATGACTGACCAGCAAACCCACGTGACACCACATGCTTTGAGAACAGCTTGCCATGTAATGTGTGCACGTGCCCAAAGAGGATGCACCAGCTGTGCGTAACGAAGGCATGCGAATAAGACCAAGTGATAAACACTGATTAGATAGAAAGCGGTAGTGATATACCCTGTCAGTGGACACATTAGGAGCGGCGTGGAAGTTTCCATTGTTGGAAAAAGGAACACTAAATATGAAATGGTACCAAAGCATCTGTTAAAGCCAACGGGGTAATAAGCATGAAAAGTGGCGATTTGAATCGTCGTGATCTCAGCAGGTATATAATTAATATTCCATTTGCGATGCTACCTACAATAAACATCGTAATCGGAATAATTTTATATAAGACTTTGCCCATACCACTGTCTGTCTGAACACTCCCGGTGTGTTGTGGGTGCATATGATCATGCAGTGGTTCGTAAGCAGTCGTATTTAAATGCAGTGCCATCGTGTTGCGGTGATTCTGATTCGCGCCGTCCTCTAGTCAATGCTCAGTGCGACAACGACCGAAAATGTTAATACAATACTAGATTAGTCCATGTTATTTACATTTGCCACTCTGTATGCCACTAGACGCGCCATGAACAGCACCACACTAATTGGTTTTGCACTTAATATATTTGATAACAGTGGTATTGTAGGAACTTAATATTATTGTAAAACATATTTGCTAAACGATGTATATGATCAACAATTTATCTGTCATTAGTTGATATAACTAGGAGTCTAGAAGCAATGTATTTATCATAGGCTGTATGTACAATCGTGTTATAATTATGATCACGTGCATATGCCACTCAGTCGGCTGCATATGGATTTAATGTGTGTCATCTACTTTGTTATCACGTTTATACTCGGTCATGGGCATGGCCATTATCAGCGCTAAGACATCAAAACATACTTCTGTGATTAATTTATTATACGACGAGTTATCATGTTAATGCATCTTTATTCAGATGTGCATTGTCTTGAATTGTTACAGACGTGTGACTAGATAGAGATATATATTATTTAGATGTTTATATGTGATATGAAATGAACGGGTTTTGGTGAAGCTGCAGAGAGTTATAGTACCATTGATCTGTAATACGCATGCACCATTGATTTGAGCTATACTTGACGCAGACGTACATTGAATAGATCAATGTATATCTATGTCCTGCCCATTTCTAGCGATGTTCTGTCCACACTTTGCCCGTATTGGGATCGATCGAGCCCTGGATTTATCAGAATCCTAATATCAAGATAACTATACAGGTAGGCTGTTGAATATTTTGAAGCTAATTTGACTGGGTGCTGTTGCTGCCTATGGTAGCAATAGCGCCCATTTAAATTAGTTTCAATTTATTCAACAGGGTGTTTATAAACTATTAAAGGCATACAAATCGTATATGTATGATTACTGTATTCTGCGGCTGCAGTAGAAGAAACATCCTACAGCTCCAATCAGTCCTTCTGCACGTGTGCCCACTGTGTCTTGTCTTCAGCCAAAATGCTTAGCTTCCTCAGGCCCATTCTTGACTTGAGGGTACCTAATCCTGCGTTCTTAAGGTCACCTAGTAACACGCTTAGCAGATTTTTGCAATGACGTCCTCTCCTGGCTCTGTATTTGCTGGCTCCGAGTAGGGCGAATTCCAAGGCTCTCTGTGCTGGCGTGTCTTCTGGCATCCTTAGTATGTGGCCAAACATGGACCATTTTTGCTGTGCGACTTTTACAGACAGCGGCTGTGTATTACACATCTTGTATAGTACATCGTTCGAAATTAAACTCTCTGGCCATCGGTGTCCTGTGATGATGCGTAGGTGTTTGCGGTGGTGGGCGTCAAGTTTGTCTATACATCATCAATGATACGCAGGTTGCATTACATAAACGTAGTCTTTTTACCAAGGGCTTCTTTGACCTACGAATCCATAGCGGAAGGACTGGAAAGCTATGTTCCCCATGATGTAGCGTGCAACAGTGTCAGCAGTACTGCAAAGCAGTGAGCCCAGGATTTTACTTTTCCTCCATGGTTCGGCGCCATGCAGTGGATCGTCATTTTCTTTAGCTTCATGCTTTGTAGATAGGTATATGTGGGTGAACTCTGTTTTGGATTCATTCATAAAGAGATTCTCAATTTTTAGTTTGCTTGCAGCTATTGGGAGAAGTTCGTCAAGGGATTTCTTTTCCTCATCTATAAAGTCCACATCGCCGGCATATTCCATCCCTAGTGGCATGTTCAGTATTGACACCGGGGGAGGGTGGGTGGGGTGGGTGGAAGGTTTGGTTTTGTGGAGTTTTCCCGCACGGATTTCAATGCAGCAGCCAGGTAACAGGTGAAGAGCACAGGTGATAGACCATCGCCTAGTGGGGAGCCGATTGATGTCTCAAAATCTCTAGACTTCACTGACTTGACTCGCATTCTCAGCTTGGTGTCTGCAAGCAGTAGTCTCACTAGTCGTAGCTCAACTTCATTGCAACTGGCCTGGCGTAGTACATCTAGGATCTTTGAGCGTTTAATTGTGTCCATTTAGTGGAAATCCCAGTGTTTTGGCATGACAACCGACACAAGCATGTGTTGAGTCCATACAATGTCTGCGCAGCCGCGTCCACGTTTGAAGCCGCTTTGACATGATCTGGCGAAGTCGTCGATCTTGTCTCGGCTGCGGCCTAGAGTAACATTGGATAGGACTTTCCGTATGCTATTAAGGAGCACAATGGGCCGCAGATTGGCTGGAGCCAGGTGGCTTCTTGGGCTTAGGTAGCGCGATAAGGATGCCGTTGCCTACAACGTCGATGGGAAGGTGGTGCATAACAGCTGAATTGATTAGGCGCGTGATCGGTTTTGAGATAATGTCACTTGCATAGTTGGATAGTTCATTGCTCATGCCATCAGGGCCAGATGCACGTCCATTTTTCAGGGCTTTAAGTGCCTTCTCTACCTCTGCTGTATTAATTGGTGTTAGTAATGGTCTGGGGTCTCCTGAGAATGGGTGCAAGTGCTCATCGTCGTGGTCAGTGAACTGTTCTTTGAACCATTCTCGAATTGCTTCTGCTTTGCTCTGGTCAGTCCCGAAAAAGTGTCCATCAGAATTGTATACAGTTAGTGGTGGTGTGTAGTCAGCAACTCTCAGGGCTCGGGCTGCCCGAAACATTTTGTGGCAGTCATCCATGGCAATGAGTTCATCTGCTAGGGCATCTGCTTGTTGGATAGCAAGATCTTTCAAGCGTTCGCTAATGTGGCGGAGAATGTTATTGCGTTCCTGGCGTAGTGTGGTGTGATCGTCCCGTTGGCCACTTTGATAGATGCGCAGACGTAACACTTTCTGTTATGCTGACAGTTTTACTACGAGAGGGTCGTCAGTATACATATTTCTGTTGTCTTTAGAACACCTATGGTGCTAGTAGCTAATGATTCCATAGATATCAGTATTTTAGTTAGGGCTTCGTTTGGATCGGATTCGTATACTTGACAGATTATTCAATGTTCATAACTGACCTATATACGTCATGCATTACGCATTTCGGTTGCGACGTCAGCCTACGTAATTGATTATGACGCCATATACTTGAGTCACAAATTGGATTCACCCATGAGCAATGTATTGTCACGGGGCGTGAGCTTTCATTATTTTGCCAGGGTGGTCTCCCTTCAAAATCAGGCAATGCGTGGCCGCTGATCTCCTCTCCCATTTAATAGAGGCAGATGTGCATGAAATATTAGATGCCTGTTGATTTATGTACTATTTACACATGTACAAAGTCGCGCAGCAGGCAATGCTCCGTCTCGGTTTTTGTCGGAATTATTGGGCACCATATTTGCCGAGTCTATTGTTTGTATAGATAGGAAATTCACGTCTGCACGGGCAAATGGTCATTTCCCGCACATCTCCGTTTTCTAACCTCGTGTAGTGTATATGGTGTCAGAATAGAGGATCGCCGATCGGCGGCTTTAGGGAGGTGGGCTGTTAGAACAGAGATACGTTCAGATATTTTCTTGCTGTACAGTAATTATGCACATACATTCCACACATTCTAACTCGGGATTGTGTCCCGAGAAAATATGCGATACACCTTAAACTAACGCTGAAAACACTATCTCGCTGTTGTTATCTGTTAGATGCAATATGCCAGTTATAAGTAGGTCTGCGGCTAATAACTAGGACATAACGTTTTATCTAGGCAGTGTTATATAGTGATTGGATGTCAGTGGACTGTCTGTCTGTCTGTCTGTCTGTCTGTCTGTCTGTCTGTCTGTCTGTCTGTCTGTCTGTCTGTCTGTCTGTCTGTCTGTCTGTCTGTCTGTCTGTATGTCTGTATGTCTGTATGTCTGTCTGTCTGTCTGTCTGTCTGTCTGTATGTATGTATGTCTGTCTGTCTGTCTGTCTATCTGTCTGTCTGTCTGTCATGATGTATGTCTGTCTGTCTGTCCGTCCATCCATCTAGCCGTCCGTCCGTCTGGCTGGCTGGTTGACTGGCTGGCTGGCCGTTATCTTCTGGTCTGTTCTGTTCTGTTCTGTCTGTGTCTGTTTGTCTGTATATATATACACCTGTGCAAAAGTTAAGCACCACCCTATTTTTACGCACATGCGAGGGTATATTCATGTGCTATGAAGAAAGCAATAGCATAAACATTTATGTACCCATCCATCTTAGTGCAAGAGGTAATAATGCAACTAGAGGAATGCTGATTATGATGGTGGGGAAACACTGTATGTTTTTGTTTGAACTTGAAAACGAGGCCTGAATATGGTTACGTTGACACAACTGACAACTATTGCCCTACAGTTGACACACGTGGCTAGATTGTCATTAATGGTGTCTGAAAACGAAGTTTAACATCTGTGCACGAGTTTGAGACTGTCATTATTAATACCTGGTATATCCACCTTGTGCCTGGATGACGGCCTGGACACGACGTCTCATGCTGGTCACCAACCGACTGATACGCCATTGTGGTATTCGTTGCCATTCAAGATGGAGTGCGTCTGTTAATTCCTGTAGGTTCTGCACAGGAGGATCCCTCCTTCTCACCATGTCTCCCAGAATGTCCCAGATATGCTCAATAGGGTTCATGTCAGGGCTCCTTGCTGGCCATAGTATGGTTTCGATGGCATTCTGGCGGAGGTATTCATGCACAGCTCTAGCACGATGTGGTCGGGCGTTGTCATCCATGAATATAGGGTGGGTTCCAGGTGCATGATTTACAAAATGAGGGACCACAACTCTATCCAGTATGGAATCTTGATATCTTTGTCCATTTAGTGTTCCAGGTACAGTCAACAGATCCAGCTTACAATAAAATGAGATGCACCCCCATATCATAACGGAACCTCCACCAAATGGAACTTCTTCCATGATGTTACGTTGGTCGTACGCCGTGCGTCTGGACCTCCATACACGAGTTCGACCATCTGTGGCATGAAGCAGGAACCGACTTTCATCGGACCAGTGTACCCGTCTCCAGGATCTCATGTTCCAGTGTCTTCTTTCGTTGCACCACCTCAGACGCTCCTCTTTGTGGTGTGCAGTGAGGAGAGGACGTCTGACAGGTCTCCTAGCTTTCATGCCAGCAGCATACAGTCTCCTTTTGACGGTAGACATTGACACTCTATTGCGCGTTTCCCATTGCTGGCTGAGCACTCTGCTGTTGGTGAATGGAGATCTCCTAACAAGGCGTACTAGGGCTCGATCATCACGGGCAGTAGTCTTCTTCGGTCTTCCAGATCTAGGCCTGTCCTTCACCTCGTTAGTTTGCCCATGTTTTGCAATCAAACGACTGATTACAGTATGGTTAATGTTCAGCTGTCTGCCAATCTCTCTGCATGACACACCAGTGGTATGCATGCCTATGATTTGCCATTTCACACGATCACTTAACCTTCGTCTTGCCATAGCGGTTCACAATCAAGAGCTAATTCTCTCTGTACAAATAAACCACGGTCATGAACACAAAATTCCTAATCGTGTCGCCTAAATCTGTATGTAATGTTCTACACCTCAAACTGGACTTTTACATAACTGAACACGTGTGCTGTTTCCCGCCACGCACGGACATCAAGCGGCGTGAAGTCATACATGCATGTGCATTTCGTACTTGGAATTATGTCAGCTAACGCGGGGACAAAAAGTATGGCAGCCTAGTTGTACCATCATGTTTCTACGTTCTATTGTTTTTGCTGGTGCTTAACTTTTGCACAGGTGTATAGTTTGTCAGCCGGGCCTACGGCAACGTATCCTATGCTCTCCAGAGCGAGGCTGCTCAGAGAAACACGTAGTCATGACCAGTGTCACATCGGCATAAAGGGAATACCCACAGGCCCTTCCAGCTACCTTGGCAACGCTCACTTGGCAGAACACTAAAGTGCCTACCATCTGCACCATGGCAGACCCTGGTATGTTCACAGGTGACACAGAGGATCTGGTGTCACATCGGCTGCAGACAACCACAGTCAGACCTTTCTCCACCATAGAAGTGGCAGACAGACTCAATTTCCTCACGTGGGTGAAATCGGTCGTAGATATTTTTCCGCAGATGGTCGCGGAAGGGATTGCACCGAGGCTCATCTTGGAAGTGGACCCACTTGACATCTAATATCATGGTTGTTTGTGAGGCAGCCACCACAGGTATGAGCAGCAGTATAACCAGCACCCTATACATGGAGGGTTAAACGGAACAAGGTGAACCCCTCAAGAAATATCTGTGTCAGATCAAGCCCTGTGCCGACCTCGATGCTGATCTTCATCCCATGGGGCATGTCTTAGCTGCTTCACTTTGTCACCAGCTGGAAACCGCAGCTCTAGCACAATGGGTGTTTTTTGTGGAGTTGTGAGCCGAACATGCTCGAGAAGCTTCATTGAGCCCTACGCCTTCGAGGAATGCGACAAGCCCTCAACCCGTAAGACACCCTCCTGAATATTGATAGCGTCCTCTGGTCCATCAAAGGAGCTTTCCTCCAGTGACCCCAATCCTATGACCCACTGCAACTAGGGTTGTACCATCTCCTCTATAAGTCAGGAAAGATGCCCCCCCCCCTGTTATAAAGCTTCCGGACCGTGACATCTTTCTTCACAACAGTAGAGAGCGGCGTGACCTTCAGGTCAATAACTGCTGGAGGTCTATATAGTGGCACCCATGCTCGCCAATTGCCACCAGGTCCAGCGTGGTACCACACTGCGTTCTTTTCGAAGACTGCCTGCAGCTGTTTCACCAGGGTCAACAACACACCATCATGTGACATCGGTGGGGCATGTTTCACAATGGGCTCTATGACATCAGCTGAGATCAGCGTCCAAAGTGTTAACATCCTCAACCTTGTTCAGTGACTGCTCTATTAGGGGGTGGAGGATGAACTTCTTCCTCGGGAAGCCATAGCGGAACACTATTTTGTCCCCATCCCTCTGTCGACCCACACGTTCCTTTGAGACATCCTTTAGGTCAGTGAGCAGTTCTACACCATCTCCACTGACGGGATGGAGGGAGAATGTCTTGGAGTCTGCTCCATATTGGAGGACGAACCACTTGCCATCGCTTTCCTTAACCGTGGCAGCATCAACGTCGTACACGCCCACGAGATCAGCTAGACCAGTTGACTGAGCTTATATGGGCTCCTCCATGAGTTTGGCACAAGCCTGCCTGATACAAATGATTTCAACCCACAGCCCATGGGAACCATTTAAACGGAGTGTATAGCCATGCCGATTGTTCAATTGCTACTCCAAAATGGGGAGAATGTCATCAGACCATCTCTAGTTGGTAGACCTAGAGTTCAGTATTGCATAGAATGGGTTCTCTTCAAGGTAGCTCAGTATTCCACCACGTACATACACGCCGATGTGATACATCCACCACCGGGAAGTACTTACCACAGCTCACTGACGGAAGTAGTGTTAGGCATGATGGAATATCTGCCAGGAGCCACCAGTAAACTGTGGAAAGTGATCAGCCCCCACATGTTCACTCACGTAAACCACCTGCTTGACAGCTCCACCATTAGTCTATATGCCAGCATGGATGGTCTGTCAGATGCCCAATTAGAGTTTGCGCTACCACTACTTATTGACCTATCATCATGATATGATATCAGACGTATCAGGCATTCGCAAAGATGTTGAAAAAGGAGATAGAGGAACAGCCACATACCTTCTCCAGAATGATAGATATAGTGGTACAGGAACTGCGCTGTCGACAAGAAGGTGAGTGACTGCAGCGGGTGAACTGGTATAAACAGAAGCCAGAGAGGCAA
The DNA here is from genome assembly GCA_034401795.1 of Chaetoderma sp. LZ-2023a. Lineage (NCBI taxonomy): Eukaryota > Metazoa > Mollusca > Caudofoveata > Chaetodermatida > Chaetodermatidae > Chaetoderma > Chaetoderma sp. LZ-2023a. Next base: position 103,054 of record JAVVLW010003040.1, on the reverse strand, counting down.
GGGGACGAAGGGACTACAAATCCGTCAAAGAATGGGAGAGCCTCATCCGGCAGGAGGAGGGCGTCATAGGGCCGAACTTGGATGATTACTTGGATGACGAGTGTGATGAGTCTGTAGAAGTCTTGCACGTGCAGGAGTATAGATCCAAGAAACTCCACTAACGGTGGGCATACTATCACAGTGACAAGGTGAAGTTCCAGATGTCCACACCAACAAGCTTGTTCAGTTCGCTATGCTATCCAAGATGAATCCCGCAATGATTCATCAGCAGATCATCAGCAAATCCTACAAGTGATGGCACGAGTTTAAGAACTAGGGATACCATAGCTAAATCGTCGAAAGCATCCTGAACTACATCCCGCCCTGGCAGCTGAGGACACCATCAATCAGAATACCGTCCACGAGACAGAACAGTATCGCAGAACATGCAGGCAATATAAAACAACCTTCAACCGTCTAGCACCTACAGCCACAGCTGCGGCGGGTGTGATTGGAGCCAGTGCGGGTGTGGCTGCCATTGCCACCCTCACTACAGGGATGAGTGCTATCATCGCTATCCCTATGGGTGGTGTGACTCTTTCCACTATTGTCCTGGCCACCGGAAGATCACCAGGAAGCTGGAGAAGCATGCTAAGTATGTAACCCTGGAACGGAGCAGCCTATCGGCTATCGACGAGTTTGTCAGCAAAGCTCTCGAGGATGAGCAGATCAGCGATGAAGAGTACCACCATATATTGAAGCTCCAAACCATGTACGCGCATAGAGAACCCCAAAGTGTGCCAGCAATACCTCAAAGGCTCCAGCGGGTGGGTGGACATGGAGGAGTTAAAAAACGAGATACTGTAGTGGGGCCACATCGAAGATCTCTACGATGCCAAAATGTATGTTGCGTCCACAGCTGGAACGGTGGCTTTAAGATGGCTACTATAGATGGCATTCCTGATGAACCTCACGATAATCGACCAGAGCCAACCGCCCCTCCTGGTTACACTCTGGACCCGCTCGAGAGCTGGACTACGTGGTCTCCTGGATGACATACCGGACCTAACAGATATTTGGATCACAGTCGACAGCGGTCCCACATCAGCTTCTCCATCAATCCACGACCACCGACCAACCTTGCAATCACCACCAAGAATGTGAAGAAAGTGCATAACTGAATGGCAGGCCAGAATCTCTCGTTCTCGAACCGACAGCTGAACTTTGCCATGTGGTGTGCCACAGCAGGATGCGGGATTGGCACGCGTTTGCTGCACTCCTATTCTGGTACCCCTGAAGCGGTGCTCATTGCCAGCTGTCTCAGATTCCATGTGTACTACACAGTAAGATGAATCCTCCATGAGCTGGGCACAAGCCTGCCTGATACGAATGATTTCAACCCACAGCCCATGGGAACTGCTAGCTACAACCTCTCAACAGCCAATAGACTCCAGCGAGAGTTCAACGCCACTCAGACTATCGGTGACATTGCGGTCACAACAAGGGCTTGGGCATTATGTATGGTGACCCGAGACAAGACTACTCATGCTTCCCCTATCAGACACCATGAAAAATCGGCCGTCGGAAGACAACGACGTTCTCATTCGATCCAGACTCAGAGCCGGGAGCGAGGGTGCAGAATATGCACATAACCAGCATCAGACAAGACCACCCAGATGCCTGGAAATACTTTATCCCACACACATCCTCAGGGCTTACACCAGCGGGGATCATTTGAATCAACCAGTTCTTAGAAGCATTATGTCAATGTCTTCTGATGGCCCAGAACAATCTGTGCCACTCTATACATGGGGTGAATGGAAAAGACGTGCAGGCTATGTTCAGTAGTCTCGTCGAGGATATGATCATCATTGCAGACCCTAGCAGCCTCATTGCCAAGTTCCAGCATACCTTACAAAAGGCCCACTGCCAGCTGGACTTTGCCATATCTCCACACCTGCGGCTTATTCCGAGCCACCTGATCGTGAATATCGAGGACCTGGTGATCAGGGGTTATAACAACATGATAGTCGAGGGAAAAGTTCCCCGGTGTCCACTTTGGGTTTAACACTGACATCAACTCGGCTATGCATGTCGTCTCAACCCCCGTGATGCAAGCATCCCTGCATGCCAGTGCTACCCTTGCTCCGATGCACAGAGTGCTGCAAAATCTACCCAAACCCTCTGAGGAAACCCCGCCCATCAGCAGTGCTCACACTGGGACGTTAGCCCTACAAGTGGTGTCAGGTATGGCTATTGCTGTGCTCATCACCAGTCTTCGCTGCTGCATGTAGATCCTACTCATAGAGCAATAGATCATCCTGATTCTCTTGCGGTGCAGGAGTCGTAGCAAATGAAATTGCCTGAACTAGCTTTGTCTGACCGACAGCCCCCAAACACGCTGTCATCATACACACCCAAGGACTGTATGTTTCGGTGGTACAACCTCTTTCCAGCTTGTAGTAGCACAGAGCCTTATTCAACTCAGAGTCGGGGGATGTCATCGATGTCTGCAACTGCTGGAACACGTCCGACAGATACTCCCGATCCTTGTAGAATCCCTTAGTATGCAGGAGCTGCTCGACGATACTGCCGCCCACAATGAGGTATTCGATGAAGCAGATCTTCCCCTTACCAAATACTAGGTAGAGCTTCACAGCTGTCAGCTCCTCTGTTACCTCAGCGTTAGAGAGTTGGGCGAGCTGGTGACTTCTTCTTGTAGTGCTTCAATTCAGTTCAGAAGACAGCATAGTACCTGCGGTATAGGTCCATCGTTTAAGCTGCTATGTATAGTGCTATGGATATTCCTGAATACCAATCTAAGCAGCTGACAGATGCAGACTGGTTGGAGTTGCTTAGCACTCTCGAGGTAGAATGTACATATTTAAATACGCTATAAACTCAGGGCTTAAACAATGATGTCAACTGTACAGATTGTAAAGCCAGGCGAATCTCCAGAAGGTGGAGAAGCTGCGCAAAAGCAAGACCCAGAAGCTACTGACACAGGCTAAGCCCATGGCCATTCATGTCCCCAGTAACGTGGCAGCGAATGTGGCCAAGGTAAAGATGATGGGTGGTAATGAGGTTAGTCTTGCTGCTGGAGCCACTGTCCTCGCTATAGTGGCGGGTACGGTTGTTGACAACTGTCTAGGAATAACACATCCGATCCAAAAGATCGCCATCGGTGGTGCCTCCTATGCTGTTGCTGCCAAGATCATGGGCGAATGCATCACTCTAATGGAAGCCATGGTTCGAAGGCTAGCAACAAGTGTTAGGGCTAAGATCATCGTAGCCTATGTCTAGCTTTAAGACAGGTATATATAATGGAAGCCTGGCAGGTCCATGACACAACAGTAGCCTATGAGGCATGGCGGGCTATGCCAGAGTCGGGAGCGCATAGTCAATCACATAGACTAAGGATATCCAATATTCTGAAATGGTGGTTAGCCCACAAGGCATGTCCCTGCAGGGAGGGTCAGTATCCTGAACACTGCTACCTATTTCCTTGGCCCACCACATGGTCCTCTTTACGCCGATCTGTGTCCGCGGTTCCTGCTGGATACGAGTAGGCTTAAGCGGCTATATATACCCAACAATGGCTCTATCACTTACAGACATAGAGAACAAAGAGCTAGGTGATATCACTCACTTGGGCGAGGCACGCCTCAGTTCAGAGGACACTGACTTCGATGAGTAAGGGAGAACCTCGAGAGATCAGACATAACATCCCAGCCAGAGATATCATCAGGAGCACTGGCATGCTAGGACAATCAGCCATCAACAAGGCTAAGACCGTATACAAGGGAATGGGCATCAAAGACAGGGCAGTGATGTGGGGTATGCTCAGAGTCGATGAGGCTGGTGCCATCCAAGTTATGGCCGTGCCCTATGGACAGGACCTGGTTAAGGATCTCCTGAAACCACGAAGCTTATTCCAACAAGATGGGGAGAATTTCAAGGAGGGCACCCTCGGCCTGAGCCATATCATGGTGGATGGTCAAGTGAATGCAACAGCAAAGCTCCAACTACCTGAGGTGAAGAAGTCGGGATTATTTGACCTGCCGTTTAAGATCACATAATAAGCATGGTTGCTCGAGCCTGCATCATACCAACACTCGAGATGCTAGACACTGCGGGCACTGACACAGGCCCTCTGCATTACCTTCTCAGCTGTTGTTGGGATTTCATGCTTGACGCCTCTATCACAGCCTTCATATCTGCCAGCAGTACAATGCTACCCACACTGTAAGCAAAAGAGCTGGTACAGGAAGTACTGCCATTTAGTCTCCCAGATATAGACGAGGCTATGGCTGAAGAGCTGCTGACCATCCTCCAGGAACATGTCAGCGCCATACAGCAGCAGACCAGATGATGCCGGTCAGGTGGTGCTGATCATTGCGCCATCAGGACATGGGGAAAACATCTTGCTGCGGGCCCTGCTCACCAAACATCTTCAGTCAAGATACATCCTCCTGGTGTCTGACTCCACCACTGAGGCGGTCAACAATAATGATCAGCGGTACAACGGTCCAATCACCAAGACACACAACCTGCAAGCACTGATGGAGCAGCTGCTTGCAGTTCGACTAACTTAACCACTTGTTCCAATTATCGGCAACCCCGTGATGGAACAGAAGACAGTCACATACCCCAGCAACATCACCATTCAGCACACCAAGGTCACTGTCTTCATCCTCTTTCAGAAATAGACCTGTGAGATATCGCCAGATATGTGGCACAATGCGAGGATCCTGTACTTTAGTTGGAAGAGTGGTCGTGCCCTGCTTGAGATGATATACGACAGCCTGCCCCTCAAGGAGGCCAAGCAAGACTTCATCGCAGGCGTACAGAAGGTCACAGATCTATAACACTTAATCTTCAGCAACCAGGAGACAGGAGAGCTCACACACTTCAAGCCCTCAGAGCTACAAGTTAAATTCAGCCAGGAATTCAGCTCTCTCTCTCTCTCTCTCTCTCTCTCTCTCTCTCTCTCTCTCTCTCTCATGCCCACGTACCCTGACCGTACACACGTACATATACACGCATCCACACCCACATGCCCGCACAACCACCTGCACATATGCATGCCCGCCCATCCACCAACATACCCACGTGCACAGGCATGCATGTGTATGCATTCCCGCCAGTATGTACAGACGCACGCATACCCTATGCCAAAATGTCGAATGTGATGCATAATGCATGACCATAACAGCTATTAAATTTGTGATAAGGTTTCGTTAAGATTATTTTTAATTGTGACATATCCCACTGATATCTACACATTTTAGCACTCATATTTCGATTCTGTTATGGAGACCATCTGCGGACCAGGAGAGAATTATTTTCGGGAATTGCCCTGTAGTGAAAGGTTAAGTTATCTAGCAAGTTATTTCACGATTAAAAGTAGTCTATGGCTGGTCGTCTCTTGGTCTGCAAACGCAACATGACCGGTGAGTTGGTGGAGCTTAGCTAGAGCTGGGCGGGGCATAGGTAAAAATGGAAAGATCCATTAGCGCATTGAGGACAATCAGATATTCCATTATAATCACTTAATAGACCGTCAAGTTGTACGAATTGCATGTCTTTACTATTTAATAAACTTTATGTAGACTATTTTGAAACTAAATTGACTGGGAGTTTTTGCCACCATAAGCAGTAACATCGTCCATTCAATTTACTTTCAAAATATACAAAAGCTTACTCATATTATTTTCTGGAAATTGCTAGGCACACGTATTAGCAATGTTAAAAATTGGTATACTTGCTAACACAGTTTCAACAAGTTTCAAGTTTATTGCACTAAAACTCCTAGGCCACTATAATGATGTGACATTCCAGTTATTAAACACATAATGACTCAAGTAGGCATACACAAGCTTAGCATTCACCCAAGTCGATATTGGCAACAGCTGGGCTAGTTTCTCTTTTCACTAACGCCCCCCCCCCACCAACCCCATACCCCGCCCCAAACATTGTTATGAATAACGATCATATAGACATTACATTCGGGATGTGTTATTAGCCAGGTGTGCCAGGTGTCGGGTCTGACTATGTCAAAATTATAGATCTGGAAAAAGCGAAAAGCGCCTTTGAAATCTGTTTTAGCCTAGACACGCTAACAACATTTAAAAATCCATATTGTTATGACATGTGAAGACAAAAAACAATTTTTATGTGAACATCGTTTAATTCATGAGGGTTTGTTCACAACATGGCCTTCCCTTAGTCTGCAAATTGGCATTCAATAAGTAAATATTTTATTTTTAAAGGTTAAATAAAGTGTATATTATTATGTTGCTGAAAAATGTTACAGTACGGCTGAGAAAATAAGCCAAATCGTTGACAAAACAAAAAATAAAACGTGCTGTCGAATGTTTTAAACATAACTGGATTGAAAGACATTGGCGCCTAAGAGCGCAATTGTCTGCAAATCAAATTACACCCTAAATACACAAGAGAACAGTTCTTACTAACATATTTTTGTTCACACTTATAGACATTTTATCTTACCCCTGAACTGTGCTATATATATTTATACATGTGGCCGAGTGTGGTCGTCGCTCATATATACAAACCTATATCAACATATGCAGCTGCACAGATTTGCAACCACATATGCGGCCACATGGATTTATAGCCGCATGGGCAGCTGCACTTGCAGCCACACCTGCAGCCGCACATTTATACGGTGTAGTAGTCACTCGTACATACAAACCTATACTTGCACATGCGACCTTGTGGCTGCATAAGCGGCCACACTGATTTGCGGTCACACCTGCATGTGAGTGTGTGGTTCGAGTGTAGATCCAGTCCTATAGAATGTCTCAGATTCAACCACCTTTTTTCACTCCAGTTTAAACAGCCCAAAGGGTCGGATGTGTATTGTATCTACATAGCAGTTAAGGAAACCAGGCAGAAGATTTTTACTACAACCTGAAAAGACCTTCATCAATAAAATTTAGATCAAAATAATAGGTTTATCCTACAACCAATATGCCAAGACATAAATGTCTCGAATGTGATTCACCTTTTGCTAGGTTGCATGACCTGAAGCGACATAACACCTGATTCCATAGCAGTGAAGATACCGAGAATCTAGAGAGTGAAGATAAAGAAAAGACAGAGGTGAAGCATGAAGATAATAAGCCAATGGATTCGGAGAGTGAAACCTGCGATGACTAAATGGAGTCTGAGAGCAAGGATGCCTTAACAGAGTCCGAGAGCGATGATGAAGGGGAAAAGAAGTCATAGGCAATCATGAGCTATTTGCCATATTTCAAAATATTAAGCAGGACTTAGACACTGAACAATCAGGTTTAGAAGATGAAGGGGTGAAGCGAACATAGACACGAAAGTGTAGACAACGAGTCTATTTCCGTATATACTGATGCATTAGTTACAAAGTGTACTGACATAATGTGCCAGTGGAGATGATTACAGAACTCTATCCCCATTAAAATAATTAGTAGGGAAACTAGAGATTTTATCACCGAGGGGTATGTATACGATGAAGTAGTCTTCACAGCGTTTCGCAAAAGGGAGTTTCCGATCACGGAGTATGTAACCAATAATCTAGATGCCGACGCACGCATGCACATGCACACGCGCACACACACACGTGCATGCGTGCACGCGCACACACATACACACACATACATACACACACACACGCTCACACACACACACGCACGCACGCACGTGCACGCGTGCACACACACACACACATACACACACACACATACGCACACGCATGCACACACATGCATGCACACGTGTGGATACCAATGTATAGTTATTTTGAAAATCAAAAAAAATATCTAATTGTATTTTTCTATTTGTATTTTTTCAATTGAACTGCTTTTGACTGAAAGTTGTCACTGTTGCCATGAACAATGATAGGATTTCCCCGTGTCTTCTTTAACCACATTGTAATGTCATCAAAGTGCTCATTGTTAACCGTTCATGATGAAGACAGAGAAAACCGGATTCTTGCAAATTTATCATTGAAAGACTGTTTCGATACCTGAGACAGTCATTCCAGTAGCACATTTTCAAAATATTCTTGTCCTGGTCTGTTAATGAACATTCAATAAACAAATATTTTAATTTTCTTTATCAAATGTATCCATTTAAAGGATAAAGTAACACGAAAGCCAGGATTACAACATGGAAACAATGTTGCTGGAAACTGTTGCTGTCTTAGAGAGAAAAAAGTTTGCAACAAAATTGTTTCGAAAAAACAACAATACTTATTGTATAAAGTGGAATGGAATTGAGTAATATACCATTATATCATCTGTATCATGCCATGTAATAGAGGTATCCATTTACCTATACCCCCACACACTTCTAACTATGCCCTGCTCATTTCTAGCTATGCCCTGCTCATTTCTAGCTATGCCCTGCTCATTTCTAGCTATGCCCTGCTCATTTCTAGCTATGCCCTGCTCATTTCTAGCTATGCACCGTCCATTTTTAGCTAAACTCAGCCGACGCATGCCCTCGCTGGTGGTTAATTTCTATACGTTAAGCCCTGAATTCTCAGAATCCCAATTTCAATATAAGTGGACACGTCATACTATCAAACTACCATCTGTGCACCAGACTTTTGTCTCCAGTGTTGTGCATAACCCGACCAACCCTGGCTCCACACCTCTGAACAGTCTACAGCTGTTACAATGTAATTCAATTATAATACTATGCATATCTGTAACTAAGTATTTTTATTATCTATACATTACTTTATATATTTGTGTACTTCAAAGATGGTATCAAAATAAACTTGAATAAGTACACTCATTAACCCGTGTCAATCAGCATTATGCTAATTACCCTTAAGCTCACCTCATCGGGTGACAGGACACCTGTGATTTAATGAGGGGGTGGGGTGCGGGGCTTCGTGATTGAATGAGTTCCTTGAGTCAGGAAAAGATGAGTCCAGACATGTACCCTGTCAATCATCATTACGTAATGCATTAACCTGTGTCAATCATTACCCTAATTACCATTAAGTTCACCTAATTGGAGGACATGAGGCGCATGATTAAATGAGGGGGAAGGGCTTATGGACACCCTCTACATCTAGAATGATGATTTAGATTAGAATTAGAATGGCGGAGATCTGGGCACTTCAAAGGAAACCGACACAACAAATGTTCACAACTAGGTGTTCAAATCGATCATCATGACGTCATGGACACCTAATTAGCGTAACAAAGGAAAGAAGGTATGAAAATTATTTGTGCCCTCATTTGCGGGATTTCCTTTGAAGCGTCCAAATCACTCCACCTCTACTTAAAACTATACACAGTAATAGCCTGTTTAGAACTTTTGGTAGCTTATAAAGATGAATGAATGACTATTGAATGAATGGGTGAGTGGATGGCTGGATGAATGGATGAAACGAACGCATAGATGTGAACTAGTGAATGAGAAAGAATGTACAAGCAGACGAATGTCTGATGTATGGTTGGATAGACGGGTGAATAGATGACAAAAACATAAATGTGTGGTTGGAACCACGTATTGTATTTACAATTAATTTAAAAGTGTTTTTGCAACTGTTATTTGTATCCATGGCAATATGTGTACAAACCTTTTTCTGCTGGTAGACACTTTAGATATAGATATATATATATATATATATATATATATATATATATATATATATATATATATATATATATATATATATATATATATATATATATATATATATATATATATATATATATATATATATATATATGTCTTCTTCCTTACGTGGAACCATTTCCTGTTTTGATAACCAAGCTGATGTCACTGTTGTTGATAGCAACAGCTTTCATCGCAATGGTTACCAAGACTAGCAATGGCGCCCCTGTTGTATATAACATTGCCTGTTTTGATAACCAAGTTGATGTCACTGTTAAAGCAACAGCTTTCATCACCATGATTACCAAAACAGGCAATGACGTCCATGTTGTATATAAATCTGGGTAATGGAACCTCTGACACTCAGCAGCCAAAGAGTTAATTGTCGACCATGAAATACTCGACCATAGGTGTCATTTGTTTTTAGATTTTTGGTTCGATCGTCCACATAATGGAATGACGCATTACGCCCCAATATTACCCACATGGTATGCATCCATAGTTATTCGTTTCTTGTCACACACTTACACACGCACGCATTCACGCAGGCATCCACGCACACACACACATACGCACGCACGCACGCACGCACGCATACGCACGCACCACGCACGCACGCACGCACGCACGCACACACGCACGTACGTACGTACGCACGCACGCACGCACGCACGCACGCACACACGCATGCACACACGCGCGCATGCACACACACACAGACGCACACACGCACACGCACACACACACGCACACACGCGCGCATGCCCACGCACACGCACACGCACACACGCACACACGCACGCACACACACACGCACACACGCGCGCATGCACGCACGCACGCACGCACGCACGCACTCACGCATGCATGCATGCACTCACTTACTCACGAATACACGCATTCACGTACGCACGTACACACATGTATACAACACACGTATGCACGCACATACACAGGCGCACACAAGCACGCACGAGCACGCGTAATGGTTATTAATTTATATATATATATATATATATATATATATATATATAACTGCAAGCACATGAGGAAATATGCATTTATTAACTGTTTGTACATTATTATGATTATGATATTAGATAATATATGAATGTATTAATTTATTGTATTCATAGGGTGTCCATTTTGGTCTTAGTCGTCCTGATCGAATTGTGTTCGTTTTGTCATCTAGCAGGCGGGCACCATCCCATGCCAGTTTTCCTCCCGGCATCCGAGGGGATTGGGAGGTCAGTCGTTACGCAAACAATCCTCTTCTCTTTCCCTCGTCCCTTCTGGAGCAGGAGCGCCAGTTGAGTAGCGAGGAGGGGCTGTCCATACTCGTGAGTCCCCGTGGGTGTCCTTCAGTCCTCGGTGCAGCTCTTCGCGCTTGCGACACTGCTCCCTTTATGCGGGGTTGGGGCTCCCCACAAACATTTGCTGACCAGAATGGTCAGCCATCTCCTTGGAGTTGCGTAGGTCTGGCCGGACATTTCCAGCATGTCTAGGTGCCTGAAAACGACTAGCTTTCATCGACGTGGTTGTCTCTTCGCGGCTGGCGGGATCGACTGTCTCGTCCTCGCTGTACACTGGAGGGAGTCGGAACACTTGGAGGCCATGCTAGTCTTGATCATCTCGCCTCTTCTTCCCGCAAGGTCGGTTGGGGTGTATCTCTCCTACATTATCTTTCTCCTCGGTCCGAGCAGAGGAGGGTGGCGTCGATGTGTACGTTCGTTCCTGCAGAGGTGGTCTGAACGAGTTGAGCAGCAGCAGTTGAGGTGGTAGCTGATAGAGGCACGGTTACAGAGGTGGGAGATTCAGTGGGGGTGGCTTTGGATGCCTCGGTCGGTGACGAGGGAGGCAAATCTTCCAGGCGTGTGGTAAAAAAGGCGGCCCAGGCCGTTGGGTGGGTCCTCCTGAGAAAAGGGATCTCTCCAGGTTAATCCCAGGGGGGAACGGGCGGTGCGGGTGGATGTAAGGTGAGTGCGGGTGCTGGAGGAAAAACTTGGCCAAAAGTGGCTTTCAATTTTCCTACCTGCATCTGAGCCAAGCTCGTTTTGTGCATCTTTCTCTCTCAGGCACTAGTATATCAAGGAGCTGACAGGAGCGGGAGAGAGAGGGCATGACTGTGAGGGTTCTACTTAATATTTAGGTTTTTAAAAGCTCTGTGCGTGATATTTTAATCGCGATCCAGAAAATGGTGCATGGGGCGTCGATAGCAGCAATTTGTGACCTAATCGCCAGATGACCCTATCCGAACTGATGTAGCGTGGATCGAACGGTAATGTACGAACCATCCCAGGGTGTGGAACGGCCGGATCTGGTACGTTCTGAGCGCATAGCATATACGAGAGGCTCAGAATAACAGATTCTGTGAGATGGCCCGTTGCGCCTACATATGCGCATTAGCATGTGGAGAGTGACAGCTTATAAATATTCCATGCCTGTAACTGTAATTTCTTAAACACAGGCCATCCTCGCGTTTCTTGAATTCAAAACTGATTACAGATATAAAATCGGGACAGAACTGGCTGAGATATCAGAGAATATTCAGGCACTATTTTGCGCTCCCAACTAAAATAAACATCGCCATAGCGCACGTGTTTGGTAGGGTAAAGGCCAGCTAATCACGTGGTTAGTACCCATACCTTGCATATAACGCGCATGCCGATTGGTAGACTCATGCTGGTGTGACGTCACCGGTTAGTATAAAAGTAGGTCCAAAATTCCAATTGACAGATAGTTGAGGCATTGGTCTGTCAGAGGCAAGATGTGTAGTATTGCTTCCTGTATAGCATCGGTGGTCTGGCATTGCTAACCATACACCGGCCAATTCGGGTTTGAGTTCGAGTCTCTGGAGAACACGTACCACACCACAAGTTAAGTTTTTGGATGCTCCCAGACGATATCACCAGGGGCAAAAGTATAATTTAAAGAAAGGTTCCCCACTACCAACCACTTCAGAGGGAACTTCTCTGCGGTGCGGCCCCTTGGCCGAATAGTACCATCTAAAAACAATATGTAGAACGTGTGGTGTTCGATGATATCTCTCCAGATCTGCTGTACTATGTTGGACAAGTGGTAGATCAAACTTTGCACATGGCTAGTGCTCCAAATTAATGTTTTAGACCACAGGCGGGATTAAGACATTGCTTTACGCACCGCATGAGTTATGTGGTGTGTATCGTCTTGTGCAGTGAGATATGTATCCTGTATTATTATAATACACTTCATTTAGCCTTCATAGTAAGGGAGGCATCTTTAATCCACACACGTACGGAACTTCTCACCTCCGCATAATTAAAACTTCATAATCGGTGCATGACTATCGACTCGCCATCAAGAGTGAGTTCTTCTTCACTGTTTATATTACTACGAAAATACGTGGACCATACTTCGCTTAGGTTACACTATACACCAACAACAAACGCACCACCTTGTTTCTCCCCTACTGCAACAATTTGTCACTAAGGTCGCTGCTCATGGTTTCATTAGCGAACATGACATGCGACCACTAAACCTAACTATGATAGCTCGGTAGAATAGGTTTAAAACTAGCTGGGGATGACTACTCTAAAGGAGACGTGTTTGTGTAAAGCCTCTTTTCCCAGCTCAGCGGCTCCAATACATCACACACACCAGCGCGATTTCATAATTGGCCATTTACCTTAGGGCCTCCTAAATTCAATATATTGAGTAGTTGTCTCTTCCTACGCCTCTCCGGCCACCTGGCCTATTAATTTTCTTGATCCTCTCAGCCACGTTGGTCAGGACTGAGTCAAGAAACTACTGGGGCTTCTTGGCGGTCAGAATCAAGAAGTGTCGATGACCATGCACTTCCCCCTGTATCTTCAGATACTTATAGGAATCACTGCGAAAATGCAATAATAATATCCTGACCAAGCAGTGCATTCTTTTAGGCAACCTTCCCTAATCATAAAGCAGATAAACGTTGGCTCCAGTGAGATAAAAAAAACGCATGAAGATGATAAGAGGTTGAGAAAATGTGAGGATGATTGGCGTAAGAGAGAAGCCCAGTGTCATGATAAATAGGGTGACCTGGATAGAGCGGAGTCATAGATCTTGTGACTTGAAAATCGATTGAAGGAGATGGAAAGCTCGAAACAATTAATGCACATGCGCATCCTGACATTAGAAGGCATTCTTATACGACACACCCTGCTACTAATGATGGACGGTACAGAGATATAATGACGAGAGTCCTAATAGTGGTGTTCACGAGTATGAGTCTCGACCGTTACAGCAAAAGCTCCCTGAAGAAAGAGTTCATGGGTTGGAGCAGGGCATGATACAAATCCAGATCACAAATATTCAAATGCAGACAGATAAAAGATTTAAACTCTTGGAGCACCAGATAAGCAGTATGTCACAAAATCATATGCATAATAGACCACCTGTATTGATGCATAGTCTGGTATTCCCGAATCCAGTGCAAGTTATAGGTGCACCGGTATGCTTCAACCATCACAAACAATCTGGTTTGCACAACCAAGCACAGAATAGAGCCTACAATGAAAGCAAGTGCTATGCAGCATCCAAAGGACAATTTCCATCTACGCAAACCCATCATACAGATGAAGGAAGACTGAGAGAGAACCATACTAAACAGAACAATCAATTACCAACCACTTATATGCAATATGTAGATAGTAAGAAGCAACAATCCGTCGAAAGTTATCAACATAATAGTGAGGGTCCTTCATATAAATGGGTGCAGAGGCCTAGAGATTCAGTATGCAACCAGAATACTCTCAAATGTTCAGATTCTCAGTCTCAGGTGGCCAATGGAGTGAAATCTATAGATGATATCAGAGAGTACCTCTCATTGAAAGCAGTTACGCATCGATACATATCCGGATGTCCAGATGGGCCATATACTATGAGAGGGGCGAGCCACCAGGCTACGCTACTGCTCTGACATTGGGGTGTTCACCAGCCAGTCAGAAAATTTACAGCGAGAAATATCGAGAAGAATTGCATCCCAATCAACAAAAGACACCAACAGACATGACATGACTGGTACATGACATGGTGGAGGACCCAGGTGATGAGGATAGAGAATCAAAAGAGGCAAGTCCGATGACTAGCCAAAGATTGGGAAATAAGTATACAACAGAAACGACAAATCCAGATGGTGATGGTAGACAACTTCGACAGGACCATTTTTTAGAATTTCACAGTTCGAAAAAGCATCAGATGAAATAGGAGATCAAATGAAGATAGTAGATGTTAAAGACTATATTACCATTGTAACATAGAATGCGAAGAAGAACTCAGAAACATTGATTTCATTATTAAAGGGTCATCATAGTGTATTTGTTCAGTAGCATTGGCTCTATAATTTTGAAAAGAGTTCATTGACATCATAGTATAATGAAAATAATGCAGCAGTAAAGGCAGTGGATGATGATAATCCGATCACGCCCACTCAGAGGCAACGAGGCTATAGATGTACTGTAGTAATGTGGCCCAAGGAGATTGATCACCTTGTGAAAGCCTTGCCAGATGGAGGTGATTGGATACAAGTGGCTGAGATAAAAACTGATTCTGTTACACTATTGTTGATTTATGTTTATGTGGCAGCCAGAGGCTCAAGTGAAGCTGAGGATAGGTATAGTTATGTATTGGACGAATTGCACAGCATCATAATGAAACAGTACATGTATGAACCACTACTTGCAGGTGATTAGAATGCTCAAATTGGGATAAATAGCAAGTATCTGCATGATAAACTGTTGGAGAATTTTTTTTAAAGGAACACGACCTTATTCTGTCTAACAATTTTCCAAAAGAAGCTACATTTATTCATCCAAATGGGTATGATGCTACAATAATTGATTTTATCTTTACTAGTCGCAGACTAGAGGCCGTATGCAGTTATATCTACAGGCTTGATGCCATAGCAAGCACTGATCACATACCGGTAAATATGCGAATTAACCTTACTCATGTGCAGGCCAAGATAGAACAACGAAAGCCTGTACTACCCAAGAGACTTATGTGGCATAAAGGTCAATAAAGAACAGTATGAAATGAATGTACGAGATCACTTACCCAAAGCTGACCTATCAACAAACAGTGACTATTTCATAGAACAGCAATTGTTCAAAATTAATACAGTATTAGGTGAAGCTGATGATAAAGCAATGCGTAGTCTACCAAAATTGAAAGCTGGCAAAAAGCGACTATGGAATCCCATGATTGTTATTGCGGTGAAAGAGAGCAAGGCTGCATTCTATGAGTACAAGCAGGTAGGGTGTCCAAGAGATTCACAAGAACCCGTTGTTGCAAGGCAGAACGAAGTAGGAAGATGTCATGCAGAGCGCAAAGTCAAGAAAATGCTAAACTAAGGTGTATGCTGTATCAAGAAATTAGTGAAGCTCATTGTGCAGACAGGCAATTATATCACAGACTGATCAGGCAGCAGACAAATCCAAAGGGTAATACATCAGCAGAACTAGTCATAGAGGGAGTATCTATTAGAAATACAGAGGAACTGTGTGGTGGATGGGTTAAGCATTTCTCTCAACGCACACTGGAAGAACACCCATCATATGATGAGGAGTTCAAACGTCAAACACACTTTGATGTGCTTGTTCTCCAGAGACTATCTGAGGTACAGGAGGTGGAAGGGAAAGTGTATACAGAACAAGAGGTCCAGAAAGCAGTCAGGCGTTTATCAACGGGAAAAGCTCCAGATGTGCATAATCTTACGACAGAGCACAGAAATACAGAAGAAGTCGTCCGATTTGTCAACTGCGAGATCTCACAAATGCCATCATTAAGCACAGAAATGTTCCAGATAGCCTTAAAGAAGGTTATTAACTGCAGTCTACAAGAGAAAGAATGCAATAAATGATCCTAATAATTATCGAGGGATCACAGTGATACCTATGATTGGTAAAGTACTTGAGATACTACTACGAGATAAAACTGAGCAGATGATGTTACCAATCCAGATTCAACTGCCGAGAGGCTTTACTAGTGGTGTTCCCCGCCCCCCACCCCTCAAGGAGAACTCCTTGTTCGTGAGGCTATAGTAGAAGCATAGGAATTGGGAACACATGCGTATGAAGCATACCTAGATGCCAAGGCAGCGTTTGACATTGTATATCAAGACAACCTGTACAGACAGGTCACTAGAGATCTCAGTCAGAATGCTACTACAATGGTGAAATGGGGAGGTCGGCTATCTAGTTCATTCAGTAAGGCAGGGGGCATGATTTCAACTAATTTGTACAAGAGACATATCAACCCATTTCTTCATCAGCTAAGTAGTGTTAATAAAGGAGCAATGGTGCGAGCAGTGGAGATTGTATCAATTGGTCACATACCATAGGGCCTCCTAAATTCTATGAATAAAAGAGAAGTTGTCTCTTTCTATGCTCCTCCAGCCTCAGGGCTTAATAAGTGGGACTCCCTCCGCCACGTTGGTTAGAGCTGACTTTGAAACTATTGGGGTTTCAGAGTGGTTAAAATCAAAGTGTTGATGACCGCAAACACCCCCTCTGTATCTGCAGATACTTGTTAGCTTAGAAAAACATAACAAAGGAATCAATGCGAAAACATTATATTATATTAACCGGCCGGCAGTGCATTGTTTGGGCAATATGGTTAACTTTAAAGACAGGTAAATGTTAAGTTCCAGGGTGTGGATCTCACATGATATGCACCCGACTGGTAGGCGACGGATAGGACACAGATCTCCACCTAACTCTATTGTGATTAGATGTGGTCTTAGAACCCACCACGCCTTCACAGAAAGGTCACCACAGTTGGATATCTGTCTCTTGCTCCCAACCATAAATAAACATGTGCTTTCTAAATGCGTATGTAATGTGGCTTGCCCCTGTGTTGTTATACGTGCTCATGATGTGGTATGTGACAGGATCATTATATGATTCTGAAGCTACCACCACATGACATGGCCGCACGCTGTCTATCTGAGGGGGATGCTCCATGAGGGTGACCATGCGAACACCGAGCATTCTTGCCAGTCAGGCTTATAGATTAAAGATAGGTAGAAGACTCAGCCACTTGCGGCTTAAAAGCTGGATACATGGACCTAAAATATAAATGGTAAGTTAGGATCTAGAGTAGTAGTGTCGGGGTCAAAATGATACGACCTCTCTCAACTGGCTGCCGTTCGGCGATCGGTGGCCCCCACCGCCCTCTCAATCCATGGGGCATAGGAATTTGAGACATATGATGTTCGTGGCCGAGATGGGAGTTGCTGAAATGGAAATAAAACTCCCGTGTGGACCCCACTGTCCGGGAGAACCTCCTCAGGATACCGGTCAGTGGCCGGCCTCTCTCTATTCTGTGTAGGCTCAGACAAACACATAGTCTCTGCCAGAGTCGCATAGGCATGATGGAACCACCCATAGGGCTTTCATCTACCTTGACAACGCTCACCTGGGAGGAGGCTAAAGTGATTAGCATATGAACCACGACAGACTCTGGCATGTTCACATGATACGCAGAGAATCTGTTGCTGAGCAACATAGATGTATTGTAGCGTGTGTTCTTTTTTCTATGTCTACTTAGCCCAGTACCGTATCTGTACACTCACAACTATGTCTCACATCCTATGCTAAGCTGTGTGTGTAATTGTATATGTATGTTTAATGTTAGGTGTACGCCACCATTATAGGCAAAGCCTTCGGTGGACAACCTGTATTGAAAATATGTAAATTGGTATCCAAGAAGCAAATAAATAATATTGAATCTTGAATCTTGAATCTATACTAGCGGACCAAGTATTTTATATAAAATAAGCAAAACAATATAACTTGGATGGCTACTGCCATATCACTAACTATCACAGTACAGTCAAAATCTAAGGTCACACGACCTTGCAGTGCCTGAAAGTCATCGGCACTAAATGAAAATAAATATATACAGTAAAATATATAAACTATAAAAAACGCGGTCTCAGGCGACCGTGAGGTACCTGTTAGTCATCAGTACCTGTTATTAATATATTAATACAATAATACAATTGCAGAGTAGCCTACCTATTAGTCATCGGTACGGAAAAAGCTCTAACGTCACTGTAGTTGAAGCGTCACATATCCGAGACATGTGATGGCACGATGCTGAAGTTAGCTGCTAGGAGAATATCTGCACACGAACCATATGATGCGATTCATACTCATGAATGGTGAAGAAGAACTATTCCAGATGCGGATGGCTAGTAGATAGTCACGTATATACACATGTTATTAATTATGCAGATGTTTGAGAAAGTTCTGTACTGTTGCGATTTTGAAGCTGCCCTGTAGTTATGAAGGGCTGTGGTTCAATTGAGTTAAGTTGATGCAAGAGCATCTTTTCAGCTCACAAGATGAGATGCACGCATAGCTCATGCGGTTCACCAGGCAATGTCCCAACTAGACTGCGGTAAAAATGTTTAATACTGAGCATGACACATGTGCGGACTTTGCACTACCACTTTTCAGCGTGGCTCGGCAGATCTGGCGAGTTATCCATAGAAAACACCACTCGTCTTACATACTAACAAGATGTTACATCAGGGCCAAAAGGCCCATCCACAAGGATGGTAGTGGGGCACCTTATTTCAATTCCGTTTTTGCCCCCCAGACGATATCTTTCCAGGAGCGTCCAAAAAGTAGATGCAGATGTGGTGGCTGTGTCCCAGAAACGAGTACTGAAATCGGAAACGCACTGTAGTAGGCAAGAGGTTACCAGTGCTACAGTTAGCAGTTTACCCTGTGACTCAGTCTGCTCTGCTCGACACACAACAACCTTCTCTCTGCTCTCGATTTCTGATTTTGATGCTCCTTATATACTAATTCGTGACGTCACGGCTGAGCGTCTTAACCAATCAGCGCACACGTTATGACGAGGCATGGTTAGCAACCACATGATACGCTGGCCTTCACCATTACCAAGTACACACACGCGCTTATCGCGTTGTTGAGAACTATTTTGAACGGGAGAAACGCAAATACCTCAGCCATTTCTGGACCGATTTTAGAACTGTGAAAAGATTCGAAATCCTCCCTTCATTCCGGTAAAGATAGGTACCAAGAGCGACCCAAGAGGCTCTATCTTAAAAGGAATTACGAATACAGACTCGGAGTATTCATAAGATGTCATTCTCTCCAACACTAACATGCGTTGGTAGGCAATCTCTGACGCCCGCGCATGCGCGCTAAATGAGCTCACGGACTCTATCGGTTTTTTTAAGAGCTTCTCTTATATGGTTTTATACATGCTTATCGTCATACCCAGGGGGTCGTGCTTGGAGCATACCAGGTCTGGCCGTTCCATACCCAGATGCACTGGGATGGTCCGTACCTAACCGGTCGATCCACGCTAACGCGCATATGCAGGCTACCTCTCATCGCCTCGCATGCGCAATGGGACATCTCACGGACTCTTTTATTCTGAGCTTCTATTTTGTGGCTATACACGTGTGCCTTATGCTACCCAGGGGGGGGGGGCGATCTTGGAGCATCCCAGACTGGCCATTCTATACCCAGATAGATTGGGCCAGTCCGTAGCTGACAGGGCAATCCGCGTTTCACTAAAAATGCTTATAAATCTAATTGGGCTCAAATTTTAACACAAGAATGGTTGTTGGCATATCATAGGCTGAATCAAACCAGATTTTAGTCTTGATCCGGATTAAAATAACCTGGATCTGAATTAGATTAACTTCTGGATCTGTGTTCTGTTCTGTTCTGTATTCAGATACTACTCCAGTTGGTTGGAGCACCCACAGATATGTGGTAAACAACTACTATGATGTGTAGAAAAAGTGACCGATTAATGCGGGATAAAATCACACATATATTTTACAGTTCAAAGAAAACACTCATCCTGCATGCAGACAGTCAATAGTTTAAACAACGAATGAACGGATGAACAGCATCATGTGGACAAGATGTACAAGTATGGGCATGACTACGTGTATGTCATATAAACAGTGTCAGTATGTAGTATTATATACACGGAAGTAATCGCCCCAGCTAGTTCGCCATGATTCAGTTGTAGCTGCATTGAGAATGAAGACTCTGCGGCAATGTTTGCTGTAGCACAATTTCCTGGTGATGATTTCTATTTCATGGCAGATCCGATGGTCATCCAGGATTATATCGCTCTATTAGTGCTATGCAGTTGATTATGAGCTGGGTGAGAGCATTAATATGGCTGAAGATAGCGATCCATTTGGGATGGCCCAGGTTATCTTTGATATATTCTTTAAGTTCTTGGAAATACCTCTGTCTATGGCTAAGCAGGGCATTACATTTCACAAGCATACGTCTCCAGTTGGCATAGTGTACACATAGGATCTAATTGACTTTGACTGAATCTGGTCAGGTTAGCTTGGCCAACGTATGTTCCAGTAAGAAATCAGGTCTTGATTCTGGCTCTTTGAACATCTTTAGTGTCATTTTGTATGGAGGACATGGTCTGGTGCATGTTACCTATTCACAGACGTGTGAAGCAGCATCTTGTTAGAGTAGTTTTTGTGATGCACTGCTGGATTAGTTGGCTTGTCATATAATTGTTTACTGCGGTCTGATATTTTCCATTGCTGCTTAGTTAACGGAAGGGTCTTCAGCTCAGGCAGGTTTGGAAGGTAATACTGGTGCAGAATCGTCTGGATGTATATGAACCAGCCTGGTACTTTACCCGGATTTAGCGCTATGTGCTGCTCCAATATGCTGTCCAGGGTCTAGTTTTGGCTTCGGATGTGTGGCTCCCAACAATGATAGTTGACGAATATGCTGTTCTGCAGCAATAGGTTCTGTGCTATCTCAGAAACTACTCGCCCAGTTTGGCCAAAATTTTAACACAATAAAGGAACTTGTAAGAAGAATTCCCGACGTTAGCAATGTTCATGAAATTAAAAGTTCATTGCGTGAATTGCACACGGAATAATAATAACAGTAATAATAATTCGCCAAAAGTGTGTCAAAGTCTTTCAAAGTTAAAAGTTAGAAATTGTTATTTAGTAAGGCAGTTCTTCCAGACATGTTCAGGTTCACGTTGTAGATCCCTAACTTTTGGTGAGAACGGTCACCGAGACCTATCTTTAAAGTATTCTAACAATGTTCTGTTATTGGGGGTATCACCATATTCAGTTCACGTCTTCGATACATGCCATTCTTGTTCTTGTTTGACGGCAATGAAGATAATGTGTTCTTATGATACTGGTATAATGCATAGCAAAGTCTATGGCTGGTAAACTCTAATTGTTGTGTTACATCTTCTGAGAGACTTGCTCTGCTGGTGTCCAGTAGAACGTAGCAGACCCTGTCATCCTGGTCTGATGTTCTAGATTTTGATCCCATTATGAGCAATAATTCATGGTCGACATTTGGGACATCTTGCAATATGGAATGAATTTGTTTCATGAGAGGTAATCTGACTTGCTCACTTGCTGGACACCTCAACATAGAATACTCAAGACTCTCTGTTTGTCCTAAGCACATCAGACACCTTTGATTAGGTATCACTGCATTCTGACATCTTCTATTCGTCTGTAGGTGGAAGGTCCCTGTCATCATCCATCTTTTTACAGTTGCTCTCGTGGGCTGTTTCTAATAGTTGATACTACTGGATGTGGTTTCTTGAGGGATATTCTCTCAGCTGATATTTTCATTGAAGGATTAGAGATCCATTTGCCCTCTAAGGTACACTACCCAATACTTGTCTACTGCATCATCCACTGGGTTTGTTCAGGCATTCTTAGCTCGAGAGTTATCCATGATTGCGTGGGTTGATGGCAGCAGGTACTTTGCCAGTAGATACCTGGTGGTACACATCCAATGCTCTTTATGGAAGCCTTTGAAGATTAGTTGCCTATTCAGCACTGTCTCTGCTACTTGAATCATCTACCCACCTATCTCCCACTGACTTGGTAGATCATTACACTGAACGCTCTTATCATTGGAGATGATAATACTTTTCATTCCTTAGTACTTATATCGTCTGGTGTCAGCATAATCTGTACTTACATTAAGGTGAACTTGTAGGTTAATCCTGTTATTTGCTACAGCAATGAGATCATCTGCGGCACAGGGGCTTGCAATTTCCACTGCTTGCACCATTGCTCCTTTATTAACACTACTTAGCTGATGAAGAAATGGGTTGATATGTCTCTTGTACAAGTTAGTTGAAATCATGCCCCCTGTCTTACTGAATGCACTAGATAGCCGACCTCCCCATTTCAACATTGTAGTAGCATTCTGACTGAGATCTCTAGTGACCTGTCTGTACAGGTTGTCTTGATATACTATGTCAAACGTTGCTTTGGCATGTAGGTTTCTTCATACGCATGTGTTCCCAGTTCCTATGCTTCTACTATAGCCTCACGAACAAGTAGTTCTCCTTGAGGGGTGGGGGGGGGGAGGGGAACACCACTAGTAAAGCCTCTCGGCAGTTGACTCTGGATTGGTAACATCATCTGCTCAGTTTTATCTCGTAGTAGTATCTCAAGTACTTTACCAATCATAGGTATCACTGTGATCCCTCGATAATTATTAGGATCATTTATTGCATTCTTTCTCTTGTAGACTGGAGTTAATAACCTTCTTTAAGGCTATCTGCAACATTTCTGTGCTTAATGATGGCATTTGTGAGATCTCGCAGTTGACAAATCGGACGACTTCTTCTGTATTTCTGTGCTCTGTAGTAAGATTATGCACATCTGGAGCTTTTCCCGTTGATAAACGCCTGACTGCTTTCTGGACCTCTTGTTCTGTATACACTTTCCCTTCCACCTACTGTACCTCAGATAGTCTCTGGAGAACAAGCACATCAATGTGTGTTTGACGTTTGAACTCCTCATCATATGATGGGTGTTCTTCCAGTGTGCGTTGAGAGAAATGCTTAACCCATCCACCACACGGTTCCTCTGTATTTCTAATAGATACTCCCTCTATGACTAGTTCTGCTGATGTATTACCCTTTGAATTTGTCTGCTGCCTGATCAGTCTGTGATATAATTGCCTGTCTGCACAATGAGCTTCACTAATTTCTTGATACAGCATACACCTTCGTTTAGCATTTTCTTGACTTTGCGCTCTGCATGACATCTTCCTACTTCGTTCTGCCTTGCAACAACGGGTTCTTGTGAATCTCTTGGACACCCTGGCTGCTTGTACTCATAGAATGCAGCCTTGCTCGCTTTCACCGCAATAACAATCATGGGATGCCATAGTCGCTTTTCCCCAGCTTTCAATTTTGGTAGACTAGGCATTGCTTTATCATCAGCTTCACCTAATACTGTATTAATTTTGCACAATTGCTGTTCTATGAAATAGTCACTGTTTGTTGATAGGTCAGCTTTGGGTAAGTGATCTCGTACATGCATTTCATACTGTTCTTTATTGACCTTTATGCCACATAAGTCTCTTGGGTAGTACAGGCTTTTGTGGTTCTATCTTGGCCTGCTCATGAGTAAGGTTAATTCACATATTTACCGGTATGTGATCAGTGCTTGCTATGGCATCAAGCCACGTAGATATAACTGCATACGGCCTCTAGTCTGCGACTAGTAAAGATAAAATCAATTATTGTAGCATCATACCCATTTGGATGAATAAATGTAGCTTCTTTTGGAAAATTGTTAGACAGAATACGGTCGCGTTCCTTTAAAAAAATTCTCCAACAGTTTATCATGCAGATACTTGCTATTTATCCCAATTTGAGCATTCTAATCACCTGCAAGTAGTGGTTCATACATGTACTATTTCATTATGATGCTGTGCAATTCGTCCAGTACATAACTATACCTATCCTCAGCTTCACTTGAGCCTCTGGCTGCCACATAAACATAAATCAACAATAGTGTAACAGAATCAGTTTTTATCTCAGCCACTTGTGTCCAATCACCTCCATCTGGCAAGGCTTTCACAAGGTGATCAATCTCCTAGGGCCACATTAATACAGTACATCTATAGCCTCGTGGCCTCTGAGTGGGCGTGATCGGATTATCATCATCCACTGCCTTTTTACTGCTGCATTATTGTCATTATACTATGATGTCAATGAACTCTTTTCAAAATTATAGAGCCAATGCTACTGAACAAATACACTATGATGACCCTTTAATAATGAAATCAATGTTTCTGAGTTCTTCTTCGCATTCTATGTTACAATGGCAATATAGTCTTTAACATCTTCTATCGTCATTTGATCTCCTATTTCATCTGATGCTTTTTCGAACTGTGAAATTCTAAAAAATGGTCCTGTCGAAGTTGTCTACCATCACCATCTGGATTTGTCGTTTCTGTTGTATACTTATTTCCCAATCTTTGGCTAGTCATCGGACTTGCCTCTTTTGATTCTCTATCCTCACCACCTGGGTCCTCCACCATGTCATGTACCAGTCATGTCATGTCTGTTGGTGTCTTTTGTTGATTGGGATGCAATTCTTCACGATATTTCTCGCTGTAGATTTTCTGACTGGCTGGTGAACACCCCAATGTCAGAGCAGTAGCGTAGCCTGGTGGCTCGCCCCTCTCATAGTATATGGCCCATCTGGATATCCGGATATGTATCGATGCGTAACTGCTTTCAATGAGAGGTACTCTCTGATATCATCTACAGATTTCACTCCATTGGCCACCTGAGACTGAGAATCTGAACATTTGAGAGTATTCTGGTTGCATACTGTATCTCTAGGCCTCTGCACCCATTTATATGAAGGACCCTCACTATTATGTTGATAACTTTCGCCGGATTGTTGCTTCTTACTATCTACATATTGCATATAAGTGGTTGGTAATTGATTGTTCTGTTTAGTATGGTTCTCTCTCAGTCTTCCTTCATCTGTATGATGGGTTTGCGTAGATGGAAATTGTCCTTTGTATGCTGCATAGCACTTGCTTTCATTGTAGGCTCTATTCTGTGCTTGGCTGTGCAAACCAGATTGTTTGTGATGGTTGAAGTATACCGGTGCACCTATAACTTGCACTGGATTCGGATATACTGGGAATACCAGACTATGCATCAATACAGGTGGTCTATTATGCATATGATTTTGTAACATACTGCTTATCTGGTGCTCCAAGAGTTTAAATCATTTATCTGTCTGCATTTGAATATTTGTGATCTGGATTTGTATCATGCCCTGCTCCAACCCATGAACTCTTTCTTCAAGGAGCTTTTGCTGTAACGGTCGAGACTCATACTCGTGAACACCACTATTAGGACTCTCGGTCATTATATCTATGTACCGTCCATTATTAGTAGCAGGGTGTGTGGTATAAGAATGCCTCATAATGTCAGGATGCGTATGTGCATTAATTGTTTCGAGCTTTCCATCTCCTTCAATCGATTTTCAAGTCACAAGATCTATGACACCGCTCTATCCAGCTCACCCTATTTATCATTACACTGGGCTTCTCTCTTACGCCAATCATCCTCACATTTTCTCAACCTCTTATCATCTTCATGCGGTTTTTTCACTGCTTTGCCATCTACTGCCTCTTCAATATTAGGTAGCTTTCCAGCTCTGGCATTTCCTACCACGTCCACCTTTCCTGGCTGAACACTACTCATTTCTTTGCTGCTCTGGATGTCTGCACTACACACTACACATAGAAACCTGCAAGTTTCTTGTCCTGCTACGATAGGTTGACGTTTTTCATGAAACCATTGACTGCACTGCTCACATTGCATGGCTAGCTCATCTAGGCTGTCATTACAAGCTGCACATCCAAAATCATCATCCTCAATTTCTCGTTGTTCATCACCTTTCCTTTCATCCAGCATTTGTTGTGCTATTGTATCTGCATCACGATCTACATGTCTATTTTCATGCTGTGCTATTGCATTTATCTATACATTCTTGGTCTGCGTTTTATCATTTACCTGGCACCTCATGGGAATATTTCCCTGCAAGGCCCCCATACCCGATAAGCAGGGAAACATGGTTCGGGGGCTGTGCAAGACACGATGTGAACCTGCCTTCAATTCGTCTGTGACAATTACATCCACTGGAATACTGATATGGTTCTCATTAGAATCTAGGCAATATTTACATCTGATTTCGTAGGTGTGCTCTTTATTAACTGGCTTGCACTTGGTAGACTGTGTGCGTGTGCATGTGATCCGAGTGTAAATGCTCTGCAAGACAAATACACAATTTACAAGAACTATCGTATGGATGGGGAGGAGGAGGAGGAAGATGTAGAGGAGGGGGGGGGGGGAGGGGGAGGGGGCACTGAATGAAACTAGTATGTTATTTTAGCGTAGTTTAGCAATTGGAATTGCTAGTATCTAGTCGATTTCTGTAACAACATATGTTACATGTAATCTTCAAACTCGTTTTCAATACACATTTGACAATGCATTACATTTTTCTAAACCATACCAACTAAGAGTGAGAATGATATGAAGTGATCGTGATGAAAAATCCGTTTAAAACAGCACTAATAAATTGAGCTCATTGCAAAATCATACATACTATATCTCGATATTATAAGATTAAATTTTGGAATGCTAATATATGTTGGCCTTGATGCTAACATCTAGAGCATATATTTTACCCTCAGTCATTTAGAAAACCCCACCAATCTACTTGGCACCCCGAACACCCAATGACAGACAGAAACACCCTTCAAATGGGAACATGGGATACAGAGATATGACACATTCCTTTTTGGGGTCATGTCCATCTTGGATGAGGCCAAAAAGCAGACTTAATGGCGTGTGAAAAATGTTGAACGCCATGATTTGCTCCTGATTCCAACCATAAAGACATAATATTCACCCCTAACTCAATTTGGGCAAACAAATCTCACCAAATTGCACATCAGCTTCCACAATAAGCAATACCAGCAAATCGGACACAATTAAAGTAAATGATCGAGTTGGGACTCGCTTAAACTTGTACTGACATTCTAAAAATAGAAATGTGCCTTCTACGAGATTTTGGTATCATCTTAGTCTCTGTATAACTAGCTTAATACAGACATTAATGGACCCAGTGTCTCGTGTGATAGCAATATCCAAATAATGTCAGCAAATTCTTGACTTCATTTTGTGTGCGACAGATGTGCGACAGATTTGAATTTTACGAAGAATTCAGAGGGACTATTTTTCTCTTAAATAGTTGTGATACAGACTACTATAGGCTTTATATCATCTCGTTTTACGTGAATTAATATTGTCTGGTATGATGAGAGGTGTGCTCGTGTCCTTTTAAATGTTAACTACTCTACCACCATATTCTGGTGGAAATCACCATGCCAATGGCTACTCAATACATACGAGATGCTTTTCTCGATTTCGAATCGAAGATCTCGCGAGATACAAATGTGGTACCGATTCCTATATTCTGGGATGTTTGAGGAGTCGGGTACCAGCTCAGGACTCGCTTAGCCAGTCGGGTACCAGCTCAGGACTCGCCTAGACCCAAACCAGGTTAGAAGGAAGAGAACGGTCTAGGGGGAGATAACTGTTAGCAAGACTATATATGATTTGTGTTTAAAACCCAATTATTTGTCATTGATGCCAGCTGACTCAGCTACCCCACTGTATGAGTTTCAGATAGGTAAAAATTACGGGATTTTTTAGAGGCCCCATGATTTCTTAAATGCCCCATAGGAAAGGTTTTATACAGGAATTGACCCCATAATTGGTATGATTTATTTGTGTATATATATATATACTGTTAGCGTCTGACTAACTGCCTGGGATAGATAAGAAAAGCTGCTGTCTCTCCTCTAGATCCGCCCGTTTAGGACCATGCTCCGCAGAGACAGCTAGGAGTGACGTCAGTGTAGCCTCAAGGGGTACGCGCTGCTCCATATAATCATCTTGTTCATCGGTACCGCATGTGTATGGTATGGCAGCCTGATGATGCTGGTTAGCTGGCCTCGGGGATATTGAAGGATAATCGCTTCTCTCTGGTGTCCACAAAGACCGACCTCTAGAGTCGGTGGAACGATCATGTTCCAGTTGGGCCATGTGACCATTGCCGCAGAAGCTAAACTGCACCGTTTCTTCCCAGCTGTTTGTGTCATCAGTGTGTCGGTTCATGGTTGCTAATTTAGAATTGAGACATGATAAAAATATACTATAGCTGACAAACGATCGTACTCGTTTGCTGCTGATATAAATAAGTATGTAAAACCGGAATGGTGCTATCTGTTCTGTATCTCTGTTCAGAGATATCTCACCAAACTTCCTCTGTATATTCTACTAGGTATCCCTGTAAAGGAGGGTCCTAGTACGGCTACTTTAGCGGGGTTTAATATAAACTATATGTACCTCAGGCTCGCAAAATAATTTTTGGCTGCGAGAGGTAAGTGCCTCTCGGGTGCCTCCATGACAGGAAACGCTCTCCTATTCAAACAAAGCTAAGAGTGAGAAAATGGATCAACCTAGTGTAATTATTGCTTATTGGGATCCACAGTGATTTACGTCAAGATGGGGTGGATGATTTCCGAAGAATTCAACACTGTCACCTTATGTGAGTTAAAGATACTGATTAAGTAGTTGCCTCTTTATTTCTGTGGGACTTCTTAATGGATTTAAACTAACATTTAGTTATTGGTTCCAACCATTCACTGTTTAGGCCAGAAGTGGCTTAGAGCTTACTTAATTTTAACGAGAAATCCTTCCTGGCGAGGATGCTTGACGCCCATCTCGGGTATCGCCATGGGGCATCTCCCCTGTGACCGACAGTGTGCAAAGATGTCGTCTGGTGGTAGTTGCAGATTGAAAAGCGATCCCTCCGCATACTACAGCACAACCACAAATAACAAGACAACGACCAAGTCAGATTACAAAAGCGTTTAGAAAGCACATATCTATTTGTGGTGTGGAGAAAGAAACATATATTCAACTATGGTGACCTTCCTGTGAAGGCTTGAGGGGCTCGAAAGCCGCACCCAGTCACCATTGGGTTAGATGGCGATCTGTGTCTTTATCCATCACCTAGCATTTCGAGGGCGGCCCATGTGAGATTATCTCCCTGGAACCAACGTGTATCTGCTTTAGGATTAGGGAAGGTTGCCTAAAAGAATGCACTGCTTGGTCAGGATATTATTATTGCATTTTCGCAGTGATTCCTATAAGTATCTGAAGATACAGGGGGAAGTGCATGATCATCGACACTTCTTGATTCTGACCACCAAGAAGCCCCAGTAGTTTCTTGAATCAGTCCTGACCAACGTGGCTGAGAGGATCAAGAAAATTAATAGGCCAGATGGCCGGAGAGGCGTAGGAAGAGACAACTACTCAATATATTGAATTTAGGAGGCCTTAAGGTAAATGGCCAATTATGAAAACGCGCTGGTGTGCGTGATGTATTGGAGCCGCTGAGCTGGGAGAAGAGGGTTTACACAAACACGTCTCCTTTAGAGTAGTCATCCCCACCTAGTTTTAACACCTAGTTTTAACCCTATTCTACCGAGCTATCATAGTTAGGTTTAGTGGTCGCATGTCATGTTCGCTAATGAAAACATGAACAGCGACCTTAGTGACAAATTGTTGCAGTAGGGGGGAAACAAGGTGGTGCGTTTGTTGTTGGTGTATAGTGTAACCTAAGCGAAGTATGGTCCACGTATTTTCGTAGTAATATAAATAAATAAGTAAACAAAAAGAACGTGCGGTACCTGTCAGTCATCAGCACATTAGAAAAATAAGTATATACAGTAAAATGGCAACAAAGGTCCCATCCGACCTTGGGGTGCCCATTAGTCATCAGCACCTTTAAAGTGAAAATGATACATAAATGAAAATAACAGAAAGGCCTCAAACGACATTAGTCATCAGTACTTATTTAAAAATAGATGAATACATATTGCGGAGCACCTATTAGTCATCGGTGCTGATGTTCTAAAACATCAATGTTATTGAAGCATCACGAAAGTGTGGCGTGAGCTGGCATGAGTCCGTAGTCATCGTTTGGTGGTTAGCCACAGACAATCTAGCTGATGTGGCGCATACTCAGGAACAGTGAAGAAGAACTCACTCTTGATGGCGAGTCGATAGTCATGCACCGATTATGAAGTTTTAATTTTGCGGAGGTGAGAAGTTCCGTACGTGTGTGGATTAAAGATGCCTCCCTTAGTATGAAGGCTAAATGAAGTGTATTATAATAATACAGGATACATATCTCACTGCACAAGACGATACACACCACATAACTCATGCGGTGCGTAAAGCAATGTCTTAATCCGGCCTGTGGTCTAAAACGTTAATTTGGAGCACTAGCCATGTGCAAACTTTGATCTACCACTTGTCCAACATAGTACAGCAGATCTGGCGAGATATCATCGAACACCACACGTTCTACATATTGTTTTTAGATGGTACTATTCGGCCAAGGGGCCGCACCGCAGAGAAGGTCCCTCTGATGTGGTTGGTAGTGGGGAACCTTTCTTTAAATTATACTTTTGCCCCTGGTGATATCGTCTGGGAGCATCCAAAAACTTAACTTGTGGTGTGGTACGGGTTCTCCAGAGACTCGAACTCAAACCCGAATTGGCCGGTGTATGGTTAGCAATGCCAGACCACCGATGCTATACAGGAAGCAATACTACACGTCTTTTGAATTCAAGAAAAGCGAGGATGTCCTGTGTTTAAGAAATTACAGTTACAGGCATGGAATATTTATAAGCTGTCACTCTCCACATGCTAATGCGCATATGTAGGCGCAACGGGCCATCTCACAGAATCTGTTATTCTGAGCCTCTCGTATATGGCTATGCGCTCAGAACGTACCAGATCCGGCCGTTCCACACCCTGGGATGGTTCGTACCTTACCGTTCGATCCACGCTACACCAGTTCGGATAGGGTCATCTGGCGACCATTTTCTGGATCGCGATTAAAATATCACGCACAGAGCTTTTAAAAACCTAAATATTAAGTAGAACCCTCACAGTCATGCCCTCTCTCTCCCGCTCCTGTCAGCTCCTTGATATACTAGTGCCCGAGAGAGAAAGATGCACAAACCGAGCTTGGCTCAGATGCAGGTAGGAAAATTGAAAGCCACCTGTGGCCAAGTTTTTCCTCCAGCACCCGCACTCACCTTACATCCGCCCGCACCACCCGTCCCCCCCCCCCCCTGGGATTAACCTGGAGAGATCCCTTTTCTCAGGAGGGCCCAGCCAACGGCCTGGGCCGCCTTTTTTACCACACGCCTGGAAGATTTGCCTCACTCGTCACTGACCGAGGCATCCAAAGCCACCCCCACTGAAGCTCCCACCTCTGTAACCGTGCCTCTATCAGCTACCCCCTCAACTGCTGCTGCTCAACTCGTTCAGACCACCTCTGCAGGAACGAACGTACACAACTACGCCACCCTCCTCTGCTCGGACCGAGGAGAAAGATAATGTAGGAGAGACACACCCCAACCGACCTTGCGGGAAGAAGAAGGAGAGATGATCAAGACTAGCATGGCCTCCAAGTGTTCTGACTCCCTCCAGTGTACAGCGAGGACGAGACAGTCGATCCCGCCAGCCGCGAAGAGACAACCACGTCGATGAAAGCTAGTCGTTTTCAGGCACCTAGACATGCTGGAAATGTCCGGCCAGACCTACGCAACTCCAAGGAGATGGCTGACCATTCTGGTCAGCAAATGTTTGTGGGGAGCCCCAACCCCGCATAACGGGAGCAGTGTCGCAAGCGCGAAGAGCTGCACCGAGGACTGAAGGACACCCACGGGGACTCACGAGTATGGACAGCCCCCCGACTCCTCGACAGAGCGGGCTCCTCGCTACTCAACTGGCGCTCCTGCTCCAGAAGGGACGAGGGAAAGAGAAGAGGATTGTTTGCGTAACGACTGACCTCCCAGTCCCCTCGGACGCCGGGAGGAAAACTGGCATGGGATGGTGACCGCCTGCTAGATGACAAAACGTCTAATGATGTCTAATACTTAACATTGGACAGGAAGAATGGGTCCAGAACCGTGGTTGGAATGTAGCAGCTCAGTCACAGTAAGAGACAACTGTGAGGCATAATATATATATACATGTATAGTGATCTTGAGAAATAGGCGCAGCCTGGTGACACAAAATTTACCTATCAATTCCTATACATTAAAATACGAGACAGTTGTAAGGTCTAATACTTAACATTGATGAGGAAGAATGGGTCCTGAACCTTGGTTGGAAAGTAGCAGCTCAGTCACAGTAACAGACAATTTACCCATCAGTTCCTATACATTAGGAGACAGTTGTGTCTAAGGTCTAATACGTAACATTCGTGACGTATTGGATACCAAAGTACCAGCTGAGTTACACAAACAGATAACTGTGGGCTATAATATATAGTGATCTTTACATATAAAGTCGCAGCCTGCTAACGGAGACTCAGAATTTACATATCACTTACATTAGTAGACAGTTGTGATGTCTAATACTTAACAGTGGTGACAGAGAATGGGTCCTGAACCTCTGTAGGAAAGTAATGGATGTGATACCAAAGTACCAGCTCAGTTACACTAACAGACAACTGTGGGGTATAATATATAGTGATCTTGAGATATAAAGTACCAGCTGAGTTACACTAACGGACAGCTGTGGGGTATATTATATATAGTGATCTTGAGATATAAAGTCGCAGACTGGTAACGGAGACTCAGAAATGACCTACATCACTTCCTATGCATTAAAATAGTAGGCATTCGTGAGGTCTAATACTTAACATTTGTGAGGAAGAATGGGTCCTGAACCTCGGTGGGAAAGTAACATTTGACAGGAAGAATAGGTCGTGAACCTTGGTAGGATAGTAGTGGATGGGATACCTACTAGTAAGTAGCAGCTTAGTGATACTGATAGACAACAGTAGGGTATAATATATATTTATTAGTCCCCTACCAGTAAAACCGGGGGGGGGGGGGACTATAGGTTTGCACTCCATCTGTCGCAGTTGGTTTTCCGCACTTTTTTCGCAGTCCTTCAAGGTCTTCAACTGAGAATTGGTTTATTGCTTTGTTACGAGAAGTTACAGACCAAGTTCGAGTTTTAGGCATATGTGTCAATTTTTTATGGAGTTATGCCCCCTTTCGAGTTAAGAAATACGAAAAATATCAGCTTTCCGCACTTTTTTCGCACTCCTGCAAGATATTTAAGCGAAAATCGAGGCATCACTTTAGTATACGGACTTACTGAGCAAGTTCGAGTTTCAGACATTTTCGTAAATTTTTCATTGGGTTATGCCCCCTTTCGACTTATGAAATAAGAAAAATACTTTTTTCCGCGCCTTTTTCCGCATTCTTTCAAGATATTATACTGAGAATTGCTACATAGCTTTGTTATGAGAAGTTACAGACCAAGTTCGAGTTTCATGCGTATGTGCCAATTTTTGATTGCGTTATGCCCCCTTTCGAGTTAAGAAATACGAATAATATCAGCTTGCCACACTCTTTTTCGCACTCCTTCAAGATATTTAAGCGAAAATCGGTGTATTGCTTTAGTATAAGGACTTACTGAGCAAGTTCGAGTTTCAGACATTTTCGTCAATTTTTCATTGAGTTATGCCTAGTGTTGTTCCAATTAATCGATTTGATCGATAATTGATTGGTTTGCATGTCCAACCAACAGATCGATCATGATTTCAGAAATCGGTTTTGACTGCTTATAAATTTACGATATTAAAACTGCAGATGCTTCTTTTTTATTGGCAATACTATTTTAATTTCATTTTTACAACTATATAACATAGTATTACTCAATACCGTGTCCATAGTCTAAGACATTAACCTTCACGACACTGAAATAGTATGCTAATGTCAGAAGCACCATACCAATAACCTGTTGAATATTTTGCCCAAGGCGGCAACAGCTTCCAATCAAATTAGTTTCAAAATATTCAACAGATTATTTCTTAAATTATAAGTTAAATATACATGAACAGGCAATAATTATTGCATTCAAAATTTCAGAATGGGCAAAAATGAGAAAATGTTATGATCGATTATTAATTGATCATCGGTCAGTATGTAAAACCAATCATCGATCACAAAAATAGTACCAATTCCCAACACTAGTTATGCCCCCTTTCGACTTATGAAATACAAAATATATTAGTTTTCCGCACTTTTTTCGCAGTCTTTCAAGATATTATACTGAGAACTGCTACATTGCTTTCTTATGAGAAGTTACAGTCCAAGTTGGAGTTTCAGGCATATGCGTACATTTTTGATGGAGTTATGCCCCCTTTCGACCTATGAAATACAAAAAATATTAGTTCTCCGCCCTTTTTCTCGCAGTCTTTCAAGATATTCAACTGAGAATAGGTACATTACTTTATTAGGAGAAATTACAAACCAAGTTCGGGTTTCAGGCGTCTGCGTAAATTTTTGATGGAATTATTTCCCCTTTCGACTTATGA
Source organism: Chaetoderma sp. LZ-2023a (assembly GCA_034401795.1). NCBI lineage: Eukaryota > Metazoa > Mollusca > Caudofoveata > Chaetodermatida > Chaetodermatidae > Chaetoderma > Chaetoderma sp. LZ-2023a. Next base: position 68,091 of record JAVVLW010003040.1, on the reverse strand, counting down.
AATACAAACATATCAGCTTTCAAGACTTTTTCCTTCTCCTTCACCATATATAACTGAGACTTGGTTTATTGCTATGTTATGTGAAGTTACAGATAAAGTTCAAGCTTCAGCTGCTTTTGACAATTTTTAATGAGATTTTTGACTGTCAATCTCTAAAGATTTATATCACCGGGTAGGGGACATGTATTGCAAAGCAATACTAAACAGAATGCTTGTTTACAAATGTGCTCTATTATATTTCTAATCCATTAATTCTTCTTGGTGAAAGTCTTAGATTTTAATTTTAAAATTGCGTGGAAACTGATTTGTCAATTTGGTGCCAATCTAATCCATTATGCCAGTCAGTCCAAATAAGCCAGGTGAGCGTTACGGCTCTTGTTGTCTTGCCTCTGAAGCAGAAAGCGAGACATAGATACCACTTTTCAGACGACGGCGGCGACTGCGTCAACATTAAGTTTTTGCTTTTAGCAAAACTTCTCGGCTTATAGCTCAAGATTGGTCAACCCAATTGTAACTAAACTTGGAGACATGGTAGACTATAATGTAAGGAAGCTGCAAGATGAAAAGACGGTCACGAAATCAAAGGTCAAGGTCACTGTGACCTTGATACAGAACTTTGTTTTTCCAACATTAAGTTTTTGCGTTAAGCAAAGCTTCTCAGCTTATATTTCAGGATTGGTTAAGCCTATTCCAACTGAACTTGGAGACATGGTTGCCTATAATATTAGGAAGCAGCATGATGATGTTGGGGTCACAAGGTCAAAGGTCAAGGTCACCATGATACAGAACTTTGTTTTTCCAACATTAAGTTTTTGCGTTAAGCAAAACTTGTCAGCTTATATTTCAGGATTGGTTAAGACTATTGCAACTAAACCTGGATACATGGTTACCTACACTGTTACGAAAACAGCATGGTGATGATGAGGTCACAAGGCCAAGGGTCAAGGTCGCTGTAACAATGCGGGAAAACATGCTAGTGCACATTTTTAAAGACAATTTTGATTTCCTGTCTGACACAAGCATCATCTTCCAAAATATAGTTTGCAAATGTATATCAACTGATAATTTGTTGTTTAAAAGAAAAAATAAATAAAAATCTTAACATTAGTGTGCTAACGTTCAATTAATTCTTAGTTCTTGTTATTTTTGGCTTCTGTTAGACTGTTATCTTAGTAACACTTAAAACAATATATAAGTGGAAATATGCAGAAACGATATACAAACAGTAACAGGTAAGCATACTGACAAAGTAGATCATATATAATTGGGACATAGATTGAGTAAGCACAGTAAATGTGTACAATGACTACCAATCTGCACACATCAAAACATTATACAGTAAAACTGAATATTACATGTACATGTGCATTCTGCATAACACAGTGTACAAATAGACATACTTGCTGACTAATACATGTAAAACAGTAGAGGAAAGTGGACCACAATTCTGAGCACATGCAATAATACAGTGTAGAATTGTTGACACAAGCACCGAATAACAGTATTTAACATGTATATACAGGGACCACTAGTTACCAGTAGACGTATGTGCTGACTAACCCAGTTTTTGTCTCACCTGCAAAGAAGAAAGTGAGACATAGGTATCAGTTTCTGAAGGCGACGATTAAAGCGTCAACAATGTTAAGTCTTTGCCTTTAGCTGTGTTTGGCAGATTATATCTCGGGATTGCTTCATCCTATTTGGATAAACCTTGGGTACATGGTTCCCAATCATGTTCCGAAGCAGCACAAAAAAGTTGGGTTAACGGGATCAAAGGTCAAGGTCATCGTGACATACATGTAGATAAAAAAACAGTTTTTTCAATGTTATGTTTTTGCGTTTAGCTGTGTTTGGCGATTTATATCTCGGGATTGATTTAACTTATTTAAACAAAACGTGGGTACATGTTTCCCCATCATGTTCCGAAGGAGCACAATACAATTGGCATCACAAGGTCAATGGTCAAGGTCATTGTGACCTAGATAAAAACTCTGAAAATTTGAGGTTATATGGATTAGGGGCAGGCGAGACGTTTCACGGAACTCTTGTAGAAATTGTATGTAATTTCCGGATGATATGTAAAGTTCCACTAGAAGGATGTTTACCAAATTTTGGTCTAAAGTTTCCCTTGCAGGTCTGAAAATCCCTATTGGTTATAGTGTCAACAGGTCAAAGTTCAAGGTCACCTTGTGATGCCAAACACAGCTACCCAGTTATAGAAAGCTTTTTTCTGGATGATAAGTAAAATTCTGCTGGAGGGATGTTTACCAGATATTGGTTTGAGGTTGCCCTTGCGGGTCCGAAGATCCTTTTTGATTTGGGGGCGGGGTCAAAAGGTCAAAGGCTAAGGTCATTGTGACAAATGGGCGATGGGTGGTTGCTGGCTGGCATAAATTTCAACAATCTCTGATTGGGGGCTGGATGGTTTCCCGATAATACCGGGATAACCACGATAATATCGTTATTGCCGCATTTCTAAATACCGTCAATACCGTCAGCGACGGTATTGATAATATGCAAGCGACAGTATTTTCCACTTTTGCCATTGTAAATCCAGTTCATCACAACGGTAAAGATAAATCCAAATAATGTCCTGGTTTTCCGTGTTTACATTTCTAATATAAAACAATAACCCACAAGTCCGCCACATTAAAAAACGTAACCAGCTCTAAGACATTTAGTAGATAGCTTGACCCTTCTTAACTTGTACGCTTTAAACTGACAATTTACTGGAAATGCGATTTACTAGAAATAAGTACGCACAGGCTTTCCTGACAATATAGTCCTGTTTTCTCGATCGCTCCAAAGCAATGCACCACTTAAATATCGGGTGGTATTACTCTTGGAACCTTCCAGTAATAATATATTGGGTCATATAACCCATCAAAGTTGGTGCTAAGATATTGCCTTACTGCATTTAAAAGCGGCATAGTGACTCAAAGTTGGTGCTAAGATATTGCCTTACTGCATTTAAAAGCGGCATAGTGACTCAAAGTTGGTGCTAAGATATTGCCGTACTGCATTTAAAAGCGGCATAGTGACTAGATTTTTCGTTCCGCCATTATTCACCAATATTGATCATGAGAGTCGCACAGAGATTAGTTGAAATAAATAATGTGATTAATTAGTTATGAATGACAACGAGGCACGTGATCAACATTTTACTACGATGGTAATTTTCATTCATGCCTAATGACATCTGATGTCCCGCGAGCCAATTAGAAACTAGGACTGCGCATTATCGATTATTATTAAGCATGACTGCACAGTCGCGCGAGACATTTCTCATTACTGATGAATTAGCAGACCCCCCCCCCACCCCCCCCCCCCCCTGTAGGCTGATTCGTGACATAAGTTTTATTGTTGAAATTAGTAACCGGGATCACAGCGTTCTGTAAGAGTGAAATGTTTATGTTACCAGGCAACTGTACCTGAGCTGATAATGCAATCTACTGGCCATTGACAGATAGAAATTGCACTAGAAAATTTTTTTTTTTTAAATAACAGGTTGCCCGATATACAAGATTGACTTACCCGCCATATTTTTCACTTTCCTCTGGCACGCGTTAAGTTCATCATCATCATCATCATCATATTATCTGGACATAGGCCACCAGAATACCGCGGTATTACACGTTATCGCGGTATTTTCCTGTGATATCGGTATCGTCACCCAAATGTCAATACCGCCCAGCCCTATCTCTGATTGTGATTCTTGTTTAATTTAGATGATGCTGCCACCTTGGCACAGGGAATCGATTTTCTAAGTTTTAACAACCAGCATGACAGGGACAATCCAGTGCCACCTGTCCCACCTCAACAACAGCGCCATCTTAATGCCTTCGCTATCAGTAGTGGCAGCAGCAGTCCCAGCCATTCAATCAGGTTAGTTATAGCTTGCATAAATACATACATGTGTAGGTATCTCTCCCATTTAGTAGGTGGGATAATGAATATGTTCTAGGATTTAAAGTTACAAACAAGATGGTTTTATTTGTAAAGGTGCGATATCTAGCTATCCGCAGAAATGAAGAGGTGATTTGTGGTGCCGGTTTTTGGTGTACAAATGTACAGTGATATTCTTTGCCAACAGTTTAGAAACCATCATGGTTTTGCTGACACCACATAAACATCTGCCTGAAAAGTTATTTTCTTCATAAAATTGAAGTGACTTAATAACATAGTCCAGACACGGACAGGCATTCCCTTCATACTTGGGTAAACACTGCACAATTTGTAGTCATATAGTCATATTTGACCATTTGTACTATGCAAGCCTAATTATGTGGTTCAGTGTAAGACTTTAGTCAAAAATTTATTATATTCAAATTGACATTATGTATGAAAAAGCTTTTTGTTGTTATGCCCACACTTTTTGTCGAGCCTGTAGCGAAGCGGAGGAAGGTGAAACATAGTGGTCACAATGGCATGTGGCATACGGCATGCACCAAGAATAGCAAGAATGTAAAAGAATTTCAACGGTCAAATAATCTATTACGGCTTTGTCCAAACTCAATACGACTGTACAGGTTTCTTCTATACCATCAATACATCCAGTCTACATCAAACTTAAATTGATTTTTAAAATTGTTCCTTATATTTACAGGGTGTGGACTTTGTTTATGCTCCTTGTCAAACACTAAGAGGTATCAGATTTCAATAAATCTTTAAAGATTTGTTATATATGATGATTACAAGTAGTCTGCTTCAAAATGAAATTGATTTTCAAAATGTTTGTTTTTTGTTTCGTATTATTTGTGGACCATTTGCTTGTCTTTTAAGTCTTGTGCAGAGCCAATTGTCATTGTACTGCCGCCCATTCCGGTATCCTACAAGCAGCCACGCTTTACGATTCAGTCTTCAAGCTATATTCTTATGGCTTGCCCATTGGGTAATAAATACCATGGGTATTTTGATCTGGCAAGTAGTTTGCCTTTTCAAGATAAAACTGCATTGGTGGTCAGTGTCTCTAGTAGGGCAAGTTGTGCATTCTGTGACTATATAGATAAGCTATTTCTTATTTTCTGACAAGTCTTATTTATAAATAGCATGTGAATAGGGCTCGACATGCAGGCCATGGCCTTCTAGTTTAAAAGTGTCAGGGAAGTAATCGCCTCCATCCATCCATCCATCCATCCGTCTGTCTGTCTGTCTGTCTGTCTGTCTGTCTGTCTGTCCGTCACACTATCTCCTAACCGTTAGGCAGAATTTAAACAAATTTGGTATGTGGGTTACCCATATGAGTCCAGTGTCCAAGAGTACATTTATGTTAGGCTACACCCCCTGGTGGTGTGGAGTGGGGGGGGGGGGTGTTGTTCAGCGGACATGGGGTTAAAAGGTAAAAAAATTAAAATTTTGCAACGGGGGTTGCATGGCTATTTAAAGCCCATGATTAGTAGATTACATTACAAGTAAATACTTTGGTTTCGAGTCAACCCATGATACTCAGGCGGGGTGAAAATGTCAAAGCTGTGAATGGGTGGGGAATTGCGATGGCACACCATCGACCGACCAGTCTAATTGATATTTCAATCAAATTTGTCCATTTTCACTCTATTTGACAGTAGTCGGAGTCCACACCTCACCAAAGATCTCACATCAGCTGAATCTGTTTCTACAGCATGCATTAGTGTGCAGTGGATTTCTGTGAAACTGCCTAGGCCTTTGCTCACCCCTGGCAGTCCTTACTTCTCCAGAAAAAGGACTATTGTCAATGCATACACAGTCAACTACTATATTGAAACAAGAGCTGATTGTGGTAAGCTGTAAATTTATCATTAGTTTATTCGCTCACATGGCCAGAATGGCCAAGTGTGCTTATGCCAATAGCGACCATCCGTCATCATCCATTCGTCATCTATCAACTTTTTCTTTAGATGACTTCTCAAGAACTACTGGGACGATTTCAATTATATTTCGTAAGAAGCATCCTTAGGGAATAGGAATTCGATTTTGTTCAAATGAAGCCGATCAGCCGAAATCCAAGATGGCCACCGGTCAAATTGACCGATTTTTTTCAACGTCTTTAAAAATATTTGAAACGCTTGGTGGATCAATTCGAAGCTCATGTAACATCATCTAGGGCCAGTGCTGAACTAAATTTATTCGAGGGAACTTGATTGTCCAAATGGTTCGACGACCATCTTGGATGACCTAGTTTTTGAGAAAACGACTTCTCCAGAGTGCAGAACTGCTGAACGGATCGGGTCGAAATTTGGGAAATATTATTAGGGAGTAAGGGGCATTCAAGTTTGTTCAAGAGAAGTACATACATAAAAAAGCATGGCCACCGTGGACCACTCAAAATGTAGCTTGTTTGCGGCTATGTTGGATTTTTTTATTTGATGGATTTTGAAGCCGAAGTTGGTTTTATATTGGTTTGTGCGTATGCTGATCACAAATTTGCAACTTTCGACATGGTTGGATAAATGATTTGGCGTCCATCTAGAATTATTTTCCCGCCAAAATCTCCCATAGTAAAGCAATTGGAAATTTAAAATATCTTCTCACGAACTATTGGGGCGATTTCAATTAAATTTTTTCACATCTTTAGGGCATAGCGATTCAGGTGTGTTCAGACGAAGCTGATCGGCCAAATTGCCAGTGGCCAATAATTGCAGGTGAGTGATACAGGCCCCATGGGCCTCTTGCTTTATGTGATGGATTTTGAAGCCGAAATGGGTTTTCTATATGTTTTTGTGTATGCTCAAATTTGCAACTTTCGACACTGTCGGATAAACGGTTTGGTGGCCATCTTGGATTGTTTTCCCGCCAATATCTTCCTTAGTAAAGCAATGGGAAATTTAAAATCTCTTCTCGAGAACTACTGTGCCGATTTGAATTATCCGTGGCAGGAAGTATCCTTATGCCATAGAGATCCAAGTTTAATTCAAACGAAGCCAACTGGCCAATTTGGCTGGTTGCCATCTTGGATTTTGCCCGATTTTTAGAAACGTCTCAAAATCTCTGAAACCACTTGGCGGATCGATTCAAAAGTCATGAAACATCATCTAGGGCAAGAGCTGAACCAAGTTTGTTCAAGAGAACTTGATTGGCAAGAAGGTTCAGTGGCTGTCTTCGATGACATAGTTTTCGCGAAAATGACTTCTCCTGATCCGCTCAATGGATCGGGTCGAAATTTGGAAAATATAATTAAGGCCATAGGGTCATTAAGGTTTGTTCAAGGGAAGTTGATGCGTAAACAAACATGGCTGCCGTGGACCAATCAAAATGTAGCGTGTTTGGTGGCCATATCAGATTTTTTTATTTGATGGATTTTGAAGCCGAAATTGGTTTTATATAGGTTTTTATCTATTTATATATCATTATGCCATCCCAGTAAAAATGGCTGCCGTTGTGGGGGGATCATGTGATTTATATCATCTAGTTTTTGTCTCGCCTGCGAAGCAGAAGTGAGACATAGGCATTACTCATTCCGGTGGCTGCGTCGTCGTCGGCGCCATAGAAGTACTTTTGGTTAAGGCTTATAGTTTGCCTTGTAACTCAGCAATGTTCAATCTGATTACAACAAAACATCACAGATTCATTCTATAACATCATTAGGACCACACTGCATCAAAATTAAATTGATTTTCAAAATTTTACAGCGTTTGAACTTTGATTATTTTTAAGTTGATTTGCATCCAGTTTATGGGTACGTTCTTCTGGGTAAGGTTTTTTCAAACAACATTTACATCAAGAACGGGGTATCCGATTTTAATAAAACTTCAGATTCATCCTATACCATCATTAGGACTATCCTGCATCAAAAGTAAATTCATTTTCAAAATTTTTCTGTACTTTTACAGCGTTTGAACTTTGATTATTTTAGGGCTGATTTGCATCCAGGTTATGCCTATGTCTGGATCATTTGGCTGTCTGTTGACGGGGTTGACCAGTAGTCATTGCACTGCCAGTTACTTCCTCGCTGCCACGGTTCAGTCTTGAGGCTGTGGAATTTTGGTGTCACCCCCGCCCCCAGGGGCTGGGCCAGGGGTAGGCAAAAACTAAATTTGTCCAAATGTGGTCATGTCACATATCATTTCGAAGCGTGTGATTGGTAAACTCAGTACAAAAGACTTGCTCTCGGGTCAAACTGAGGGCAGTGGGCAGGTCAAAAGAGGACTAGATCTCTGGGGGTGGGGGGGGGAGGGAAGGGTGTGCAAAAATTACAATTTTCCAAATATGGTCATGTCACATCATTTCGAAGCGCACGAGTAGTACTGTAGGCTACAAAACAACAAATTCTTTTTTGCCGTTGTGTCAAACTGAGGACAGGTGGCAGGAGTAAAAAAAGGCCCACAGTGAAATTAATGTATGTTGAATTTCAGGGTTGATCTTTGAACTATGACTATGCCTAGAGGTTTTATCGGATCACCATACTTGATCAGGATGTTGCCCTTGGGATCTCGAACATGGGTTGTGACTTGGGTAGGGTGGGGTAGGTGGTGGGTGTGGGTGGCAAAAATTAAGATTTTTCCAATGGTGGTTATGTCACATCTTTTCGAAGCGCATGAGTAGTGGACTCAATACAAAAAAAAAATTTCCCGTTGTTTCAAGAGGGGTGGGGGGGGGGGGTTTGGGGCAAGGTTTTTTTTTTTATTATAAAAAAAAATGTGTAAATGTAAATTTAAAAAATTGTTTTAAATTATAATAAAAAAAAAATTTTTAGTTAAATTTAAAACAAAAGAAAAAAAATATCTACATATTTTATAAACTAAAAAAAATATAATAAAAAATGTTTTAAATTGTTTAAACACATTTTTAAATTAAAAAACACCTTTTTAAGTTAAAACAAATTTTGTACAAATTTTCTACAATTTTATTTTTTTATTTTTTTTACAAATATTTAAAAAAAATGAAATCTTTTTTTTTAAATCTTTGTCATTATTGCTCATCAGTGTAGTGAAGTCTCGCAATACAACGTTTCACCCACGGCCATACAGGCGAGACATTGCGCGCGTACAGCATTCTTGTTTGTCAGTTAACTTAAAGCTAAACAGACATGTAAAAATAAACAATACTCAGGCTATTATAGTAAGGTCCACTGTAATGGTATATTTAATTGTCTGGTTTCCAATTTTAAAATTAACGATCCCATTTTGGGTCACCTGGGTGAACCTATGTCATAGCGATTTGTATGTCGTCTGCTGTCTGTCTGTGTCTGTCAACAATTGTTGCATGTTTCACCATTTTTGAATGGATTCATACCAAATTTGGCATATATGGTCCGTTGGTGAATAGTAAATAGCTATGGCCCTTTGAAATTTTCTACAGGATCCAATGGGCCAACATAATACTTTGGTGGCACGGTTTACTATAGTCAGGGCTATTGACTTCTACCTTGGTAGGTGGAAACCTCGCAACCCAAATTACCATCTTTATAAGAACTAGGTCAGTTTGATCGAGTTTTGGAAAAATATAGGTCAAAGTTTAGTTTTCATATCGAAACCAATAGTAAACCATAATACACGTAGTGTCCCGTTTCTTCATTTGTTGATGGATGAAAGCCAAATCTTGCAGATGTGTGCCTTTTACCAATATCCGTTGTGATTATGAAGATGACCTGAGTTGTCACCAATGTTAGAGAGCTATGGCCCATGGAAAAAATCTGATTGGGAAAATGTTGAAAATTTTAGTGAGCCGATTTGCCCCAAACCCAGCGGGTATTTCCATTTTGGGATTATTGGCATAAATTTTACATATATACCAGTGTTATAGCCCTTGTTGATCAAGGCTCAAATCAAATATACAATTTGTTATCGGCACATCCAATTCCATTGATAAATGGTGTGGTTCTGTATCCAATTGCTTATTGGTGCAGTCAAATTCTACTTCGAATAATACTTACCAGATGTACTATTATGATAATGTCTATTATCTAGTCTAGCTCAAAATAAACAATTAAAACTCCGCACTCTCCTGGTCTTGCCCATACTGTGTTCGGGAATTACCATAGCCCCAGGTACCGAGTTAATTCCCAATCACAGTCAGATTCGTCTATTTTGCTGACTTGGAAAGTCATGTTTTCTAAGCTCGTTAAAATTCTCAATTTTGAACGGAATTCAGCGTAGTTGGAGTGTTCTGTTACTGGCATCATGGAAGAGAAAGGGAAATCATCTCAGGGGCAGGTTGTATCAATCTAGAATTTATACTTTCGTGCCGTAATGAATGATTGAATTTTCCTTAAATTGGCACATTGTTTTAAAATGGTAGCCATTGTTGGAGTCGGTCCGGTACCCTTAACTGTTTAAGCATTATGCGGGGACTCGGTTCCTTCCAAGATGGATGCGCTCTTAGCCAAGATGGCGGCGCACATGAGTTATGTTTGCCTTCGACTTGGCGTATCTGTGCACTCTAATTGTGCCGATCTTTAGTCTTCACTTCATTGATGAATGTGTTTGTAGCGATCGGTATGTTTTTCTTGGTTATTTTAACGGTTAGTTAATTACCAAGCCGTGTTTATTAATTTTCACTCTAAAAATGTTCAAATATCTCCTGCCTTAAGTCCTGATTATCATTAATTTAAGAGAAAGGTATGTTTCTAAGTAATTTTAATATTACAATCAAGTCATTGTGCGTTTGCTCGTCATCTATGTCATCTGCAGCATTTTAATTCTTGCTTTGTGTTCGCAGAGGGCTAAAGGCCTGGATACTTTGTGTACCAAATGCAATCGGTTCATGAAACGGAGATTTGCTGGACACCACTGCGTAGCTTGCGCGAAGTGCAAGGTGGGAAGTCCGTGCGATGTTTGTGTGAAGTGGTCGTCGGAGTTAGTGGCAGAGTTCGACCGTGACCGGCATGCGTGATTGGACAGAATCGCGAGGGACAAGGCGGCCAAGGCAGATCAGGTGTCCAACAGAGGCTTGGAGGAGCGCCTGAATGAGAGGATGGACTCGGCTTTGGGTGTATGGGTGGCCCAGTTTAAAGCCATGTTTGAGTCCCTGCAATCCATGAGTCCGTCGATGCAGGCTGGTGCAGGACTACCTTTCGGTGGTCCGGTAAGTGCTGCGGAGGGTGTTGCACCTGTACCTCCTGTTGCGTTGGCTCAAGAGCCAACGGCAGAGGAGGAAGAGCTTTTGCTCATGGAGGATTCCGGCATGCCGGATCTTTCCGCGATGGCTGTATCTGGTACATCCCAAGGTTCTTCGGGTTATGTATGGGTTTGCCAGCTGGGTGGTGATGTTGCCGTTCCGTCGGGCATCTTCCATCCGGATTTTGTTCAGCCCGTGCTGCCGTTGGAGTCGTGTTTGATGGCTACTGATGGCATCCCGGTGCCGATGGTTACGGGTTCTATCGGATTTCCATTGTCCACCGTGAGTAAGGCGGCTGTGATCCTGGCTCCCGTGCTGGAGCCGATGGATTTCAGTGAGCCCGTGTCCGGCAAATCGTTGGATACTGGAGCCGCGAGTACATGGTCTGCGGGCGTTGTTTACACTAGTAAGCAAGTTCGCAGTCCTCGGCATGGATCGTTGGTGTCTGTCTCGTCCAAGGGCGAGAAAGAAGATGAGAACGGCAGTCCCTTGTTGGATGAGTCGTCATTTTCCACGGAGGCTGAATGGGTGCAGGTCCTTGAATGGATGTCCGGCCGTCTAGGGTTGGCATCGGATCAGGGATCTCAGCGCGATCCAGCAATGGAGCGGATGTCAGAGCAAGCGGCTAGCGCTCTGTCCAGTGGTTCTTCGACCATGCCTGCTCTGCCTTTGGATACGTTGACCTCTGACATGGTGGAAGTGGCGGCGTATCATATGGTCCAGCCAAACTTTACGCTTCCGAAGGCACTGAAAGGGATTAGGAGTAGGGTCCGTTTTCCGGAGCAAGCCTATCATCAGTATGCCCGAGTCCCCCGGCTTTCCATCGGGGAGAAAGAGGCACTGAATAGGCCATTGGCTGGCAATGCTAAAGGGAGTTCTCGTCCATTAGTCTCCCAGACTAATAAAGATCCTTTCAATGAGTTGACCCTCATTGAGGATGCGGCGAGAGCTGCCATGGCGGCGCTTTCACATGGCTGTACCATCCTGCAGGGTATGCTGACCTGCGTGGCGGAAAGTGGGGTAGTGCCAGAGGCTGCTCCCGGAATTATCCGGGACACCATGTGCCTATCTCAGGATTGCCTGGCCAGGTTGATCACGAGATCATTGGCTGAGCGATGGAGAATGGTTCTCGATTTTGTAGAACCAGGACCTGAAATGAGGGCTGCATTGTCTTCCGCGCCATTCATAGGTCCAGGCTTGTTCGGCGGCTCGGCACGGCAAGCCTTATCCAAGGTCGTGTCAATGGTTGTGGAACAAGAAGTAGTCGGCAAATCGTGGAAGTCGACGAAAAGAACTCAGCCGCACCAGTCCTACAAGCAGCACCGACAGGAGCAGCAGAGGCAGCGCCAAAGATCGCCCTTCCATTCTTCTGGCTGTGATACCGATCCGGCATCCGGTTCGCACGGTCCAGGTCGTTCTTCCTCATACAAGTCCTCTAATAAGAGGCCGTATGAGGAGGACAGGAAGGGTGGCGGTTCGGGTCATGGCGGCTACCATAAGGATAGACGTGGTGGCGGTTCCAGACGTCGTTTGGGAAGAAACCACGGGGTGGCTGTGGGGGACGGTCCTGACGGGTTTCCGGCGGGATCCGCTCTGGTATCACTGGAAACGAGGGGAGACGAGGATCTTCACCTAGGCGAATTAATGTCGTCTCGTGCAATATCGATCGCGAATTGTGTGCATATTCCTTCCGTCTGAGGCAGAGTTCAACTGTTCTCAAACCAGTAGGAACAGGTCGTGCAAGATTGTTTGGTCTGTCAATGGTTAAGAAACGGCTACGAACTGGACTGGCTCATCCTTCAATCGTTAGTTCTGTTAACATCGACTCCAGTGTGGACTCCCGTTCCAAGGGAATCCGATCATCTAGAGGCCTTTTGCTCAGAAATCGAAAGTCTTCAGCAGAAGAATGCGATTCACTTAGTCCACAATCAGTCATCCACGGGCTTCTATTCGATGATGTTCCTCGTTCCAAAACGCACTGGAGGGTGGAGACCGATTCTCAATCTCAAACCGTTAAACAAGTTTATTCTGTCACCAAAGTTTCAGATGAAGACTGTACCAGCAGTGGTGTCAGGTTTGAGGAACGGCATGTGGGCAGTGTCGATAGATCTGAAGGATGCATATTTTCATATTCCAATGTCAATTCCTTTTCAGAAATACCTTCACTTTGCGTTCCAATACAATGTTTGGGAATTCAATACGCTTCCATTCGGCTTGACCACAGCTCCGAGGGTCTTCACCAAAGTGATCCTCGCCATGAGAAGGCAGGAGAAACATAGCTGTTCATACTTACATAGACGACTGGCTGCTGAAGGCGGGGAATCCAGTCAATCTGCGCATCAATTTTCATGTAGTCCTAACCTTACTAAAGGATCTAGGATGGATTTTGAATCTAGAGAAATCAGAATTGACACCATCCTAGGAGTTTGTTTATCAGGGAATATTTTTCAATCTCAGGGACGGCGTGGCTTTTCCGGTAGAGAGCAGAGTCAAGAGCCAGATTGCAGTTTTGGAGTCGGTTTCTCTAGGAGCCTATCTGATGGCACGCCAATTTCTCAGAATACTGGGTTTACTAGTGTCTCTGGAGAAAGTGGTTCCTTATGCGGCACTCAGGCGCAGGCCAATTCAGATGTATTTAATGTTGTTCTGGTCTCAGAAAATGGATCCGTTATCTCTGAGAATTCCAGTAAAAGAACCATTGATATTCCATATTCAGTGGTGGTTATCAGAACAGAATCTCCTGCGAGGTGTTCCTCTACATCCTCCTCATTCACAGATGTCCATCTTTACAGATACGTCGACGATGGTTTGGGGAGCGGTATTGGACAATCGATCAGTGTCAGGGAAATGGGATTGGACCAATGCGCAGAAACATATCAATGTTCTCGAATTATTAGCGGTGGTATTAGCACTTTGAAAGTTCGAGAATTTAATTTAAGACAAGATTGTCCTAATAAGGACACACAACTCAACAGTGGTGTCTTATTTGAACCGCCAAGGCGGGACGAGGTCACCAGAGTTGTGCATGATGATTTGGACCCTTCTGCTGTGGTGCCAAGAGAGGAATATTATTCTTCGGGCGGCACACATTCCAGGAAGACTGAACATCTTAGCAGATGCGCTCAGTCGAAGGATGGTTTGTCGTCCGACGGAATGGCAGCTCAACCAATCGGTAGCGGAGGTTCTATTCAAACATTGGGGCAAACCAAATGTGGATCTATTTGCGATGAAACTAAATGCAAAGATGGTCACATATGTGTCACCGATCCCGGACCCGCTAGCCTTGGCAGTAGACGCACTGGTGATAAGTTGGAAAGGAATGTACGCGTATGCGTATCCTCCAACGATTCTCATCCCGAAAGTTCTGGCAAAGATAAGAGAGGTTGTATGCCAGGTACTACTGATCACCCCTCATTGACCAGGCCGATCATGGTTTACGGATCTGCTGGACCTTCTGGTCTGCAATCCAATCCCTCTTCCAGACCGAAGTGATCTAATCACTCAGAACAAGGGTCTGTGTCTTCACGACAGGCCGGAAATGTTCAAATTGACTGCATGGATGTTGTCAAGCAGCGTGCAATTGAGGGTCGCTTTTCTGAGCATGCAGCGAAGTTTGTCGAATCAGCCAGAAGAGGGTCAACCACCAAAACATATAATTATTGAATCAACAAATTTGCAGAATGGTGCCAGGGAAGAGATATTAATCCCTTATCTGCATCTGTTCAACACGTAACAGATTTTATCTGTCATTTATACGAAGTAGAAAAACTTGTACCTTCAACCATAGCAGCATATAAGTCTGCATTAGCTTCAGTCATTCCCAGTCTGGCCATTGAAGGAGTGGAGAATGACACTTTGAATGAAGTTATTAAAGGAATGAGCAATCTGCGACCTAGACAGCCAATTCCTATCCCAGCATGCGGTCGATCTCTTGTTCTACAGGTTTTAGGGCATGCTCCCTTTGAACCAATTAGATCTATAGATATTAAACTGTTAACTATTAAATCAGTTTTCTTGATTGCAGCAGCGTCGGCGGGAAGGAGAAGCGAGATTCATGCGCTATCTGCCGAGCAAGACCGTTTTGTCGTCACGGGTGAAGGTTTAAGACTACTTCCACGTCTTTGTTTCCTGGCAAAGAATCAGTCACTTAAATATCCAGGTCAACCGATCCTTTGCCAAGTTTAATTAGACATGACCCAAACTCTTCTGCTTGGTGTCCTGTCAGATGTCTGAAAATGTATAAGAAACGTACTGAGGAGTGGAGAGACGATCCGAAATCTCTGTGGTTATGTCTCAAAGCTCCTCATTTGCGCGCCTCGAAAGATACTATTTCTCGTTGGATAGTTGATGCTATTCAGATGTTGCATAAAATTGCTACAGGAAAGCAGATTGATCGTGCGAATGCCCATCAGGTCCGAGCATTAGCAGAAGCATCGGCCCTTTTTAAGGGTGTCTCATTAGAGGAGGTGATATCTGTAGCACAATGGCATGCCGAGTCGTCATTTACTGATTTCTACCTTCGCGACATCTCCAGCACACTTAATCTGGTAGCCGTCGCCAATTTGTCGAACCTTAGTTAAGCAACATCCGACCACTATTTCACAAACATCACACGTTACTTCCTCCTGCACTGAGCAAGAGCCATGCACATGACCAGTGAACGACTGTGGATTGGGCCGAGCTCCTGGGATGATCAAGAGAGAACAAGCACTCAAAATGGTGAGTGTTTACATTAATTAAGTGACTAATAATAATAATTTACTTACAGTCGAAATACCAGACTGTTTAGGTAAATAGTCTGGTATAAGAGTATACTTATCTTCTCAAACAGACATTAGACTCATTCCAATTTGAAAACTTAATCGATATAATGTTATTTTTTCAAAATTAGAAGTGGTAGTAGCTTCTTTGCACTCTACTGAACATCCCTAGCTGAGACTTGGGGCTGACACGGGTATGGTGGGTGTTGCATCCCCTTTTTTCGACGGCCCTCTGAATTTTGTGCGGACAAAAGAGGGGGAGGAGTGCGGTCTAGACCATGGAAGTTTAGCATTCTATGAGTCAGATAGCAGAACCTAAGCGTATGCCAGGGTTCTAGTCTCTTCACAATCTTCTCTGTTGGATGGTTGATGAGTGCTGGTTTGAGCCTCACCTCCTCCCACCGGTATTTCTTGGCTGTTGAAATCCTGAGTTTATCATAATAGTACATCTGGTAAGTATTATTCGAAGTAGAATCAAAAAAGCATTCACTTTTGTTTCTACGAGAATTCTTAATACTTACCAGATGTACTATGGCCCTTTCTCAGCCGCCCCGCTGAGGTGAGGCTGAGCTGCTTTTCCTGTTTGTCAAGGCAAATATAAGACGAATCTGACTGTGATTGGGAATTGACTCGGTTCCTGGGGCTATGGTAATTCCCGGACACGGTATGGGCAGGACCAGGAGAGTGCGGAGTTTTAATTGTTTATTTTGAGCTAGACTAGATAATAGACATCATCATAATAGTACATCTGGTAAGTATTAAGAATTCTCGTAGAAACAAAAGCGGGTGCTTTTTTTAATCACTGGAAGATTGACCAATATACAGTTACTATTTGTGTGCTTAATGTCAATGGTACAGGGACCAATATGCAATTCATCGTAGATACACCCACATGTCAATCTAAAAGGGACCGATATACAATATATTGGCACATGGAATAAATATGCATTTGAATAATGATGTCAAAGACACTTGTGTGTTTGACCAATCTTAAGTCACATAATCTTTCACATCTGACCAATCATGTTAAACACACTTGTGCATCTGACAAATAATGTTTGAGATATTTGCGAAGTTGACCAATCACATCAGGAATGCTTGCACATTGGATAAATCATGTTGAGGTCCCTTGCGAATTTCTCAAATCGTGAGATCTCAGATTACACATTAGGCCAATTGCTTCAGGGATGCTTACACATTATGTCAATCTCATAATGGACACTTGCACATTTTGTCCCGTCGACCGTCAACTTTTGCTTTAAAAGGCTACTCCTCCTTAACCAATAGCCGAATCTTAACTAAATTTTGGTCAAAGGATGCTATTGTGCTTGGATCCGTAATTTCCATTTGGGTCAAAATCTTAGATCTTATTAAAAATTTACCGGAAATTGTTAAATTGCTTCTTCTCCTTACCCTTTTCACAGATTTCTATCAAATTTGCCTGAAAGGATCCTATGGTCATACCTTATACAATTCCATTCAGAATTTTGATTCGTAAATATTTTGGGTGAAAAACTTAGATTTTATTAAAAAATTTACCGGAAATTGTCAAATTGCTTCTTTTTAGAATTTTGACTGATTTCAACCAAATTGGGATGAAAGAATCCTATAGTCATAGGCTCTAGAACTTCCATTCAGAATTTTGTTGCGTAAATATTTTTAGTGAAAATCCTAGATTTTATTACAAATTTACCGGAAATTGTCAAATTCCATCTTCTGCTTACCCGTTTGACCAATTTCAATCAAATTTGGCTAAAAGGATCCTATGGTCATAGATTATAGAACGGTGCATTCAGAATTTTGATTCGTAAATATTTTGGATGAAACACTGAGATTTTATTAAAAATTTACCAGAAATTGTCAAATTGCTTCTTCTCCTAAGTACCATTTTGACCGATTTCAACTAAATTGGGCTGACAGAATCCTATGGTCATAGGCTCTAGAACTTCCCTTCAGATTTTTGTTGCGTAAATATTTTGAGTGAAAATCCTAGATTTTATTAAAAATTTACCAGAAATTGTCAAATTGCTTCTTCTTACCCGTTCGACTGATTTCAATCAAATTTGGCTGAAACGATCCTATGATCATAGGTTATAGAAATTGCATTCCTAATTTTGATTGGTAAATATTTTGGGTGAAAAACTTAGATTTCATGAAAGATTTACCGAAATTGTCAAATTGCTTCTTCTTACCATTTTGACCAATTTGAACCAAATTGGGCTGAAAGAATCCTATGGTCATAGGCTTTAGAACTTCCATTCAGATTTTTTTTGCGTAAATATTTTGGGTGAAAATCCTAGATTTTATCAAAAATTTACCAGAAATTGTCAAATCTCTACTTCTCCTTACCATTTTGACAGATTTCAACCAAATTGGACTGAAAGGATTCTATTGTGATAGGCTCTAGTACATCTATTCAGAATTTTGATTCATGAATTTTTTGCGTGAAAATCTTCGATTTTATGGAAAATTTACCAGAAATTGTCAAAACACTGCTTCTCCTTAGTTGCTTGACATATTTCAAACAAATTTGGCTAGAGTAACCCTATCAAGGTAGACTATAATTTGTGTTCAGAATTTTGATTGGTAAATTTTTTGCGTGGCCATCTTGGATTTTCCGAAAATTATCCATCATATCTATTTAAATGCAAATGGTTCAAATGCTAATGGTCCAGGTGAGCGCCACAGGCCCTTGGGTCTCTTGTTGCTGTTATTTGTGAACTAATCTGGTGAACTGTTTTATTTTTGCAGGCAGAACACGTGAGTAGTCATACAGCTTCATCAGAAGCTGTTGATGTACTGCAGTCACATTCACAAAGACTAATTGAAGAAGATCCAGTAGTTCTAGTGTCTGCTGCTTCTGCTAATGCAGAGATTACATCAGGAGTTGTGCCAGTGGCATCATCCATGTCTGTAATGTCATCAGCTGTCAGGCCTACTAAGTTGACATGCACATCCCTTCCGCATACTGAATCTGGTCACCTGACTGTTCCCATTCCATCAGCTATTGCAGAGATTACATCAGGACTTGTGCCAATACAATCATCTACGTCTACTAAGTTAACATGCACCCTCCCTCTGCATGCTGAATCTGGTCAAATGACTGTTCCCATTCCACCAGCTATTGCAGAGATTACACCAGGACTTGTACCAGTGCCATCATCCATGTCTGTAGCGTCACCAGCTGTCACGCCTACTAAGTTGACATGCATATCCCCTCCGCATGCTGAATCGGGTCACCTGATTCGTCCCATTTCATCATCTATTGCAGAGATTACATCAGGACTTGTACCAGTGCTATCATCCATGTCTAGCGTCACCAGCTGTCACGCCTACTAAGTTGACATGCATATCCCCTCCGCATGCTGAATCGTGCCATCTGATTGTTCCCATTCCATCAGCTATTGCAGAGATTACATCAGGACTTGTACCAGTGCCATCATCCATGTCTGTAGCATCATCAGCTGTCACGTCTAATAAGTTAACATGCACATCCCCTCCTCATAATGAATCTGTTCACCTGACTGTTCCCATTTCATCAGCTAATGCTGCATCCTTTTGTCAAATTACATACGCTAGAAAGTGGGGTGCGTCCTATAATCGAGAACATTCCTTGAGCATATTTTTGGGTCAAAATCTTTCTTAAAAAGTCAAAGATCATACCACGGAAATTGAACTAAATGTTACCCTAGACAATTCGTGTCGCCTGACGACTATGTTTAATGTATACACCAAAAACAACAAGCGGAAGTGAAATTATTGATTATTATTGGGGCGCCTAAATATTGCTTATTCTTTAATAAATATCACTTATTAGATCAAAATTAATCCAGAATTTGACAGAAATTGGCGTCGAGAAAAGATACATGTATAAATCACGTGATTCGCCTCCAATCGCAAAAGATCTTTATTCTAATTACAGCGAGTACTCGGATCTAAATATTCTGGACTCGGAAATTGCTATATATCATTATTGCGCGATAGGAACTGAATGTTCCCATACCCGTTTGATAACCAACTCCCGTTAGCGCATAAGATTACACAGCGCCTCCAATCACAAAAGAGCCAGATAACCAACTCCCGTTAGCACATAAGATCACATAGCACCTCCAAACGCAAAAGAGTCATTACAACTAGTGACCATCTGAATATTCCCATACCCGTTTGATAACCAACTCCTGTTAACGCATAAGAATACAAGCGCCTCCAATCACAAAAGAGCCAGATAAGCAACTCCTGTTAGCGCATAAGATTACAAGCGCCTCCAAACGCAAAAGAGCCATTACATTCTGTTTCTATCACGTGATTTCTATGTTTTCAACGAGACATTTTATGCCAAAATTAGATTGATTTTGATGTAATAAACAATCTTTATTGAAGATACACAATATTTAGGCAGTCCTATTTAATAATTTCTCTTCCACTATGATAATTTTTAGTCTTACATTAATCATAGCACTGAGTGATGGTAATATTTTATACCAATTTTCGATTTTTTAAAGGTACATTTTTCTAAATTTAACTGCGTCTTATACTTGAATACAAGAGTTTTGAGCAGATTTTGGTCAAATTTGGGACAGCGTGTTATATTCGAGGGCGGCCTTTAGTCGAGAAATCACGGTAGTAGATTGCATTAGAAGCAATTATCTGGTGCCTAGATCATGGGATATCCTTGAAAGCAGTTCATATTCCGGGAAGGCTAAATCTATTAGCAGACTCATTGAGCCAAACAATGAGCATTCTTCCCATGGAATGGCAACTAAATCAATGTGTGGCGGATCGCCAGTTCAACCACTGGGGCAAGCCCAACATAGACTTATTCGCAACGAACAAGAATGTGAAGATGAAGACGTATGTCTCTCCGATTCCAGATCCGAGCGCTATCGCAATAGATGCCTTAGCTATCAGTTGGGAGGGAATGTATGCATACGCATTCCTGCCAGCAATCCTGATTCCTGATGCTTATATACCCCCACCAGCTTATGCCCTTCTAGTTTATATGGCCCAGTAATGATTATATGCCCCACTAGCTTATATGGATTATATGACCCTCTAGTGTATATGCCCCACAAATGCTTATATACCCCACTAGCTTATATGACCCTTTAGTTTATATACCCCACTAGCTTATATGGATTATATGACCCTCTAGTTTATATGCCCCACTAATGCTTATATACCCCACTAGCTTATATCACCCTCTAGTGTATATACCCCACTAGTTTATATCACCCTCTAGTGTATATGCCCCACTAGCTTATATGGATTATATGACCCTCTAGTTTATATGCCCCACAAATGCTTATATACCCCACTAGCTTATATCACCCTCTAGTGTATATGCCCCACTAGCTTATATGGATTATATGACCCTCTAGTTTATATGCCCCACTAGCTTATATGGATTATATGACCCTCTAGTGTATATGCCCCACTAGCTTATATGGATTATATGACCCTCTAGTGTATATGCCCCACTAGCTTATATGGATTATATGACCCTCTAGTGTATATGCCCCACTAGCTTATATGGATTATATGACCCTCTAGTTTATATGCCCCACTAATGCTTATATACCCCACTAGCTTATATCACCCTCTAGTGTATATGCCCCACTAGCTTATATGGATTATATGACCCTCTAGTTTATATGCCCCACTAATGCTTATATACCCCACTAGTTTATATGACCCTCTAGTTTATATGCCCACTAATGCTTATATACCCCCACTAGTTTATATGCCCACTAATGCTTATATACCCCACTAGTATATATGACCCTCTAGTTTATATGCCCCACTAATGCGTATATACCCCACTAGTTTATATGAATTATATGAGCCTCTAGTTTATATGCCCCACTAATGCTTATATACCCCACTAGCTTATATCACCCTCTAGTGTATATGCCCCACTAGCTTATATGGATTATATGACCCTCTAGTTTATATGCCCCACTAATGCTTATATACCCCACTAGTTTATATAACCCTCTAGTTTATATGCCCACTAATGCTTATATACCCCACTAGTTTATATGACCCTCTAGTTTATATGCCCACTAATGCTTATATACCCCCACTAGTTTATATGCCCACTAATGCTTATATACCCCACTAGTATATATGACCCTCTAGTTTATATGCCCCACTAATGCGTATATACCCCACTAGTTTATATGAATTATATGAGCCTCTAGTTTATATGCCCCACTAATACTTATATGCCTTCTCTGCTGGCAGCCCTTACTGCCATACACCGTCCAGGATACCGTTACAGGCCCTTGGCCCCCTTGTTGATAAGCCTTCTAAATTTATGTTATGTTTGAAGTCAATCGTCAGAGTTCATTGCTGTCATGAAGTCGAGATTCATGGTTGCATTACAGCCACATTTCTGGTATTACATTTGGCTCCTCCCCTGGGGTAGTGAATGTGGTCGATTGCTCTGACACGCCATCGACCAAACAATCTAGTTATCACTTACTTTCCATCGTCAGATAGATCCAAGTTATCAGAGATTGTAACCCACAGCCTATTATTTTTCTTTTGATCACTTCCATGGTTGTTAAATCTTAATGTATGATCACACAACCTCCTTTATTAAAATTTGAGCAAAATCTGACCAGTTTGTTTTCGATATATCCATAGATTAAAATTTGTACCCAATCTGGATCCAACTTGGTTTTGTCCAGATCACAGCCAAAGTCTGGAAATCCTTGTTTAGGTTATGTTGCCTTTTTACATCTTAAATCCAGCCACAAATTGACATAAATAAGTTAAAATCTGCTGTACGAATTGCTCATAGTTTGCTAAGCACGCGAGATACATGTACGGAGAAAACGTACTGATAAGCGGGTCTGCCTAGACTAGGAACCGAGTACCCATTTGCTTCTAGCCATAGGACTCGTAGAAAGAACTGGAGAACCGCGGTTGGAATTGATGGCGCGTTTAATTGATCATAAAATTTTCAAACGCTACCAAACGCGTAGGGCAAAAAGTTAAACCTGTCATTCAAAATGTCAAACCTGTAGTGTCAAAATTTCAACCCGTCAAGATAAAATTCAAGATGCGTCTTGAGAGTTTACCAAACGCGCTATGTCTAAGTAAATCACTACGAGAAAATGACGAGAAAATTACGCCATATAGACGCGTTTTAAACGAGCTTTAGGATGCGTTTAAGTAAAGCTAACTAAGATCTGTACTGTATGCATAGGCATACCCTCCAACAATCCTGATTCCAAGGATTCTTCAGAAGATCATGCATGAGGAGTGCCAAGTACTTCTGATCGCCCTGAATTGGCCAAGCTGATCATGGTTTACGGATCTGCTGGACCTTCTGGTCTGCACTCCGGTTCCTCTGCGTCTGATGGACAATATTATCTTCCAGGGCAAGACCCTTCACAACAATCCGTCAATGTTGCAATTGACTGCATGGATGTTGTCAAAAATTCTGTGATCAAGGAGGGCTTTTCTGAACAAGCAGCCAATTTCATGGTCAGAGCCAGAAGGGAGGGGGGGGGAAACCTCCAGAGCATATAATTATAAAATCAACAGATTTGCAGAATGGTACTCAAAGAGATGTATCAATCCAATGGATGCATCTATTCAGGTAGTAGCTGATTTGCTCTGTCACCTGTATGATGCCTATAGTCTTGAGCCTAATTCTATGGCTGGATATAAATCAGCATTAATGACTGTTATCCCTTGCTTGGCAAAGAGTGGAGGTGATGAATTATGTGTTTTAAATACTCTTATCAAAGGTATGGGCAACCTCAGACCGAGAAATCCTCCACTGATACCATCATGGAGTCTTTATCTGGTTCTTCAAGTTTTGATTGATAAACCTTTTGAACCGCTTAGTGCTATTTCTATAAAATTATTGACACTTAGAGCTCTATTTTTAGTGGCGGCAGCATCAGCCAGATACAGAAGTGAAATTCTTGCCTTGTCTGCTGAGCCTGACCATTATATAGTTACAGGTGAAGGCCTTAACCTTCTACCGAGATTGAATTTCTTGGCCAAGAATCAATCTTTAAAATATCCGGGTCAACCTATTATTTTACCTGCCTTAACCAGATATGATCCTGGTGCTAAAGAATGGTGTCCTGTGTGCTTTAAATAAGTACAAGAGAAGAACTCAGGTTTGGCGGACATACCCATATTCTCTATGGTTGTTATATATTGAACCCCATGGTAGGGCGTCAAGACACTATTTCCAGCTGGATAGTAGGATGCATTTAATTCTGTCATAAGACAGCCACTGGAAAACAAGTAGATAGAGCCAATGCTCATAGTGTCCGTGGTATGGTATCTTCCATGGCATTATTTAATGGTGTTTATATTGAAGACATTATGTCAGTAGCCCAGTGGCACTGTGAATCAAGTTTTACCGACCATTACTTCCGTGACACGCCTAACCCGCTCGCCGTCTCGGTCCCTAAACAATAAACAATGTAGCGGTATATATTTGTAATTAGTTTTCCTCCTCTGCTATTTACAAATATCACATTTGTTGGTAGGGTATCCCTACTATTGTCTGGTATCATTCTCTTCATCCGGTGGGGGAAGAGATGATTTCCGCGCCCAAGACATCAGAGGTCAGTATATGTGACCATTTTTTTTTTGTCTTGGTGATGGTGTCATATTTTTTTATTTAATATGGTGATGGTTAATGTCTCTTAACTGTGGTTCGTTCAGAGGTTTTTTTAAAGTGAAGCAATTCTTCTTTTTCCAGTGTCTAGTAATACTTTTCATCAAGTATTAGAGAACGTGCTAGTCATTTCGAGCAGCATTTTTTTCCTAACCTTCCTCAGAAAGGTTGGGGTGGTGGGTGGTGGGGGTGAGCGCATTTGCCTTGTGATCAATCTCTCTTCATTGGTCGATTATCCAATGCAAAATTTTATTCCTGGTTGTGTTTTCAGACACAATTTTAGATGTTTTAAATCTCTTGAAAATTCAAAGAGCTAGTCTATTCGAGGGTGTGTTGGTTTTCCGTACCTTGTCTCCCTCCCGCCAAATTTACTTTCAAATTCTGGCTTTTATCAAGAGTGTTAGGGAGGTAAGTATGTTCTCATGATGTAAAATAAGAAAATTTACCAAATTTCTCTTTAACGAGTGAGATGACATACTTACCTCCCTAACATGATCCCGGCGTCTCCACCCCACGGAGGCCTGGTCCTTTGGTTGTTTGAATAATTGCTTCTATGTCAGCCAATATTTTTGTAACGGAAGTACCAGTATGCGCAGTAGGTGGGGTCTGTCAGGTGCATGACTATGTACATCCCCCTGCCCATTAGGGGCACCTAACTTTTTATAATTCTGAATATTATTGAACTTAAAGCCGATATACTAGTACATGTATATCAAGATTGCTAGGGAGGTAAGTATGTCATCTCACTCGTGAAAAAGAAATTTGGTAAATTTTCTTATTCCTCAGTGAAAGACAGAAAAAGGATGTCATAGAAGGTGTCTGCTTTGAGTCAACAAAAGGCCTGTCAGTAGTGCCACAAGGATCAGATTTAGGCCCAATCCTCTTTTAGTCTACATCAACAACATAGCAAACAACCTCAATTCGACGATCCGGCTATTTGCTATTTGCTGATGACTGCCTCATATATCGGACCATACTTACAGAGGAGGATCAGCGCCTTCTACAATCAGACCTAGATAAACTTATGGCCTGGACGGAAACATGGCAGATGAAATTCAACGTATCCAAGTGTAATATCATCAAACTCACCCAACGAAGATCATGCCCCACCACACACTACATAAAGAGTGGTGAAAGGCTGGAGGAATGTAAATCCGCACTATACCTCGGTGTCCAACTAACACACAACCTAAAATGGCACAACCAGATATCCAAATCAACATCTGCAAACAGAGTGCTTGGATTCCTAACAAGAAATTAAGATCATGCCCAACATCCGTCAGAGAACGTTCCTACCACTCACTGGTCAGACCAAAAATTGAATACTTTTCAACAGTCAGGGATCTACCAACATGTGACCTGAAAACCTAACTTGAAGACGTACAAAGGAAGGCTGCACGGTTTTTACTAGGTTGCCCAGTGTACCTCTATCCGAGGGAGAGTGTCACGGCAATGATGAACTGACTGGGATGGGAAAGCCTTGCACAACGGCGAATGAAGGCCAATATCATCTTCATGTACAAGATCCTGCATGGGCAAGTAGCTATACCAACAGAATACCATCCTAAGTGGGCCAACGTAAACACCACCAGACACAGTCACCCACTGAAGCTACAGCCATATCAGACAACAGTTAGCGAGTACCATAGCTCATTTCTACTGAGAACTGTACCAATATGGAACAACCTGGTTAAAGAAACAATCACCGACACGGATGTAGAGATATTTAAGACCTACATCCGTGAGACGACATTCTAAGACCGAACGAGACGATGTAAACAATGCACAACTGTACATACAGTTTTAAATTGATCAATGGACAATTCTAATCTTGCAGACTGTGAAACCCAGCCATGTTTACGAGGCCTGCACCTACATGTAGGCGTGATGTTCATTAGGGTTTTGCCTGGTATTCGTACAGAACCCACCTCTCCCAATTAAACCGCCCCTATGATTTTTGATGTGACCATACAATTTCTATGACCCCAAACACCCACTAACTGTAGCAAACTGCTTGCAGAATACAGATAGATTGCTGTCTAGCAGTGATCTAGAGCTGACTGATGCACTTCAGCATGCTGGTATATTCTGTAGCATGTGTTTTCTTTAAGAAACCTTAGTCAATGGTTCATTTAAGAATATATTTAAGTATTTTATGTCCTATTTCAACAGCCCCTGGGATGACTGCTACCCTCCCGGCGGGTTAATTAGGATAAATACGGTACGTCATTTGGCATAGCAGTTCAGTCAGGCAAGCTTGCCTTTTGTCACTGCATGACAGACATGAATGAATTGGAATTGACAGCCGAAATCCAATCCTGAACACGTATATAGTTTCTTTATAATACAATGAATACCGGAACCGAAATGAAAGCTCTGCTGACAGATTTGAGAACCATTTGACTGAAAGTAAAGCAGCAAACAGCTTTCACTCAAATGGTTTTAAAATATGTGTTTCATGCCGATTGCAATGTATTCTGATTATAATTTGAGTTAAAGTTGTTGATGATTTGAATAGCAATGATATTAGTCGAGCCTGTAGCGAAGCGGAGGAAAGCTCGACATAGCAATCCAAATGGCGTCCCGTGTCCAGCCAGAATTAGGTAAACATTAATGTTTTCCAATGTACATTTAATACATCAAGGGTTTCTCTGAGATCCCATTTAAACTTTACCCCTTTATTCTATACCATCATTGCATCCACACTGCATCATATTTAATATGATTTTCAAATGTTTTTCTCTATTATTACAGCGTTTGGACGTCGTCAATTTATATACTGCTGATGCCTAGAATTGGGTAATGTTTAGTTTTTTCAGCACACATTTGATTTATCAAGGGTTTATCTGATGTCATTCAAATTTTACAATCTTATTCTGTATTCTGCTAGACTTTAACATTGATTTAGAGTCAGCAGAATATATAGGCATGTACATGTCATTCCATCGTTATTGGCAGTGTCGTCGGCTGCAGCGTAACAAAATATTTTTGGTTACAGTTTTTAAAGCAATTTGTTTTTCAACAATGGTTCAGCTGATTTCAATGAAACTTTACTGATTGTGTTTTATACTATACAGGGATGCAATCTGCATCATTACAGATTTCATTTTAGGTTATTTTTCAAATTTTAAAAACGTTTTTGGAGTTAGAATTTGTTCATGGTTTTTTTGTTAAAGTTTTTTGAGTGGCCTTATTCTTCATCAATGGCTCATCCTATTTCAATGAAACTTTACTGAAGTATTCTACACTATAGAAAGATGCACTATGCATGACAACAGATATCATTTTGGAGCACGTGTACTATTTTTTCACGGTTTTGTACTTTATAATAATTTACGATCCCTGCATCCTTGTTTTATAAAAGTTGTTGCTGCTTCAAGTAATAACAGGTTTTATAAACATAGCGTCATGTAGCAACCAATTTTCAGCAAACTGCCAGGGCCAAGTGAATTTATGCCATGGCAGCCATCTGTTGTCTGTCTATCCATCCATCCGTCATCCATCTACTTTTTCTTTAAATGACTTCTCGAAAACCACAGGGCGGATTTCAATTTGGCAGAAAACACCCTTGGAGCATAGTACTTCACATGAAGCTGATCGTCCATTTTGGTCGGTGACCATTTTGGATTTTGTACTATTATTAGCGACACCTTTGTAGAACCTCTCCAAAACTCCTTGGCAGATTGATATGAAACTCGAACTATTTAGGCCTGCATGGTTTAACCCCAGATGACATCGCTATCAGTATTGATTTTCATATCAGTAAAAACGTTTTTTATCACAAGATCACAAAATAAACATCAAAACTAGTCAATTTTAATGATTTCTTGAACTTAGATACATGTATATAATGCAATACCACAATGATCTATGTTTCTGTAACTGTAACGGATGATTATCAGCTGAGTTCTCGAATTAAAATTACTAAATCAGACATTGTTTAAAGTTCTTGTGTCCCATTAAATATAGTCCCTTTTACACGAGATATGAGATGCCTGCTCATTTCTGTTCAATTTACCCAGCATGCTATGCTACCAAACATGCACGGCTACCCAGCATGCAGTTCTATGACGTCATAATCATTGTGACTAGTGGACATCATATTAGTTTAATCTATTTTCTGTATAGGCCAGGATTTCTCAAACAAAACCAACCTGTCTGCACGTGCAAATAGTCATTTGCCCTCCAGCTCTCGAAGTGTAAGCCTGCATTTCAACACTGTTCAGCGCATGTGTCTCAATTTCAAGGAGAAAATTGGATGATTATTTTAGAATATATAGACTGAAAGCTGTGACGTAGCAACAATTTTCATTCAAATTAGTATGAAATTTGTAGCAGATATTATAATATTATAATCGAATTATCTAATAATTATTTGAAAATAATTTGATTGAATGCTGTTGCTGTCATTGACAGCAACAACTTTCACGCAAATTATTGTCAAAGTATATGTAAAAGCTTCCTACAATTTTCTTGAAATGCAAACATGTGCTCTAAACAGTGTTGAAATGCAGGCTGTGGAATGTACTGCCATGAATACATCCTGCGCGCGTGCTTACGCTTCCAGAGCTGGAGGACAAATGACTAGTTGCATGTGCAGACGGGTTGGTTTTGTTTGAGAAAGCCTGTCCTATACAGACATTAGACTAAACGAATATGGCGTCCAAATGTTACATGGATTATGGAGTCAGGGAATTGCATGCTGGGTAGTTTTGCATGCTAGGTAGCATAGCATGCTGGCTAAATTGAAGAGAACTCGGCGGGCCGTTCATATCTAATGCAACAGGGTCTATATTTAATGGGACACGAGAGCTTTAACTACATATTGAGAAACTTGAGTCATCTGAAACATTTACCAGATAATCTAAAATGCTCATGCTTGTTCAAGAGAAGCTGTAAATGTAGCTGGTGATTATCAGCTGAGTTCTCGAATTAAAACTACTAAATCTAAAGCTGATCTGTCAATTTGGTGCCAATATAAGCAATATGTCCATTATGCCATTTAAGCCCCTGAGCCTCCTGTTCCAAGTTTTACTTGTATAGTTTTGTTGGTGGAAATCTCGACTTTTCTAAAGGATGCGCTGGATCTAAAATTGTTATGTTTAACGGGTTGGCTTTTCTGTTCCATTCCTTAGAAATGTCTAGAAATTCATGAAAATGCTATATCTTTACGGATACTCCAATTTTTTTGAAAAAATGTTAGTGCACCCTATTGTTACTGGCTGTCAAACACAATTTTAAACTGTACTCAAGTTTTGAAGAGTAATTGTTACTTGTAGGCATTGTTTATGTTGAAAGAAACTGTTGGCCACTGGCCTGACTGCCTCGTGTGTATAAGCGACCTTGGGTCTCGTATGAAACTATATAAAGCAAGAGCGGAACAAAGTTTGTTTGGAATAGAGAACTCAGCAGGCCAAATGCTTTGACAGCCATTTGAATATGACTTGTGTATCAGATAGGTCAGGTGTAGTTAACTTAGGTCTTTGGTTGGAAATCATCTTGTCTTTTCTGTTATATTTTGTCTTTGACAAAACTGAGATGGGACATTACAAATTCCCTCTGTCGATATGTGCATTCATCCGTGTGCATGTCCGTCCATCTGCCTGTGTGAATTGCTTTTTCGAGCATAACTACAAAATGCCTCTGCATTTACTATAAATTGTTTGTGTTGGTGCCTGTGATAATATGACTATGTACCACCAACATTACACTAGTCACCAGAGTTACATGTTTATGGTTAATCTTTCATGCTAAGTTTTTCACCAGCTCTAACCCAGTGGATAATATTTTACAACACAAAATTATGAATTGTTGTTAATAATTCCTTCTTACAGGTATTCTAATTGAGGGTATTTATGAAATATGATTGTATCATGGAGCAAGTACCCCTTGATAAACTAAATTTCTTTTTTAAAGTTGGTTTTCGGAGCAGAAATCTAAAGTACTAGGGGTGGGGAGTGGCATGTAAACTTCTGTGTCATCTAAAATAAATATGTATTCCAACCTAATATATTTAAGCAGATAAAAGTGAGCTTATTTGAGTCTATAGCATCCATATTTAGCCAGAGATGGTTGCTGTGATTTTTCTGGCTCATGAATGTACCCACCACCCAGTACCTAATGACAAATTGTGCATGCATCACGTAATATCTTGCACTAGTGCTAGGCATTGTGACATCTGAACTGAATGTACCAGTATCTGCAATGTGTGAATTAATATTCTAATCTGCAAGCTGATCCATATTTAATAAACTTATATTCACTTAACAATTCTTTCTAACATTGCCTTTTATTTATTTCCAAATCTAGGCAGACGCAAAACACCTTGGACAGAAAAGGAAGATAGAGCATTCACTGAGGCTCAGAAAGTAAATGTGTCGGCTGATGAAATTCGAAAAGCGCAGATAAGATTTCCTGTACTGCAGAACAGAAGTCTACCATTGATCAGGGCAAAGGTTAACAATATAAATACTGGAAAAGTAAAGAATTTCAAATTGTAAAGCAGGATGATAGTTTTCCCATGATTGTACTCGAAGCGAGACTATCTACCGCATTGGTAGTGACATGTCCATTTAAAATTTGTGGCTGGCCTTCAAAGCAGAAAGCGAGACATAGGTAACACTTTTCCGACCTTTAAGATTTTTGTGTTAATATTTTTGCGTTAAAGGGAAATTCCAGTGAAAATCGGGACTAAGTCAACTAAAAATATACTATAATCCGAAATAGTTGCCGCAAAAAATATAAAATACACTTCCATTGCCGAGAAATAATAAAATGAATATGCCCAAAACGCTCGAAAACGTGACTCCTGGGTGCATCCATTTTCTCGCAACGAGAGCGAGAAACCGCGAGATTATGACGTCAACGACACACCAGCAAAATATCGCCAGCGCTTTTAGATTTACCTGTTTACTTCGCGTTATGACGGCAGAATATTAATTAACCCTTTAATGACCAAATTATGTCAGGAAAATCAGAATATTTCCTTATTGAATGGTTATTTGCAGGCCAAGCGAAGACTATTTTTGAAAATTGACCACTGGGATGGCTGGTTCGGTTACTGAGACAGTCGTTTTAGTTGTAAATTATCAAAATAGCCTTCTTTTGACCTGCGTCCTCAACTTGACGATTGCAGAGGCCAGTGTTGGCGTGAAATCGCATCGTGTCCGCATGTCAACCATGGGCTTGCAGTAATAGAAACGATCATGGAAAGGGTACGGAAATTCACATTTTCAGATCCCGATCCTCAGAAGCATCCGCATGAAAATGGGCTAACTGAAAGATGGCTTCATAACATCGGCACTGGATGGATATCTTCCACATTTAAATTTGGAAGACACAAGTTTAGAACATATAGTCTGTATAATTTTAAAATAATGTGTCATGCATTTCAAAACAAAAGGCGCGGTACTTAATTTTAATATAACAGAATCAAACCCGACAATTAACGTCGTATTTGCTTGCATCAATTGTAAAACGGGATTTGCAAACCAAAATGAAACGATATCGCTGATTGCCCGGTCGGTCAATTATAGGCAACCGCTTAGCGGCTTACTTCATAGACGATAGTAGGTGACAGCTAGTAAATAATGACAAGTGTACGCTAGACATAATTAGTAATTTAGTGCTTTCATACTATTGAAATCCAGCGTTATTAATCATTTATAACGTTTCTCCCAATTTTAAAATAACTATGCAGAGTGTTGAATATTCTGAAATAAGTTTTCCTGGAATTATGTTGCAGTAGCTTCCAAACTAATTAGTTTCACACAATAGGCCTATGCAGGGTAAATTTTAAGCTTTCTGTTTTCTGTCCTTGAAACGGTTAACTAATTGATCCCAAATTTTTAAATGTTGACCCATATTTACTGCCTGTTGAATATTTTGAAACTGGAATTTGACTGGAAGCAGAAGTTGCAATAGCAACAGCTTTCAGAGAAATTACATTCAACATTTATTCAACTAACACATTTTTCAAGAATGTGTTGTACCTGGTTGATCGCAGACACGCTCCTGGCAAAAAATAGAAATTGGCCATAGGAAAACAATTTTGGACAATTTAGCACTACAATGACTGGCGCGATCATCGGGACACTAATTGCACTTTAATTTCCTCCAAACACTGTGGCAAAGTGTCAGTTGTTTAGCCAGTACGCTAATTATCCACGAGATGCAAGATTTACCTCCCCTGCTTACGGCTATCCTCGATCGGGCAAACAGAGTAGGTGTGTCGGTGACGTCAGCTGCTTGTCCAAAATGGCGCCTCTATCTACTGGTTACTTTAGCAATTTAAATTGAGGATATCTTTTTTATTTGTTGGCATAAAATTGTGCTCTTGGTCTCAAATTAATGCGGAAAATTGGTGCTTTACGTCAGATGCATAAAATTCCCCAGTGGAATATCCCTTTAAGTGTATTTCTCGGGGGTGGCTGATCCGATTGGAAACATGATAGCCTATAATAATATCAAGCACCAGAGTGACAGGGATGTCAATAGGTCAAAGTTCAGTCATTTTGACCGTTAACCTCTGGTCTTTTAATGTTGAGTTTTTGCGTTCAGTTTGTATATCTCAGGTGTGGTAAATCCAATTGGAACCAAACTCGGAAAAATGATAGCCTATACGAGGATGAAGCAGCAGAGTGACGGAGATGTCACTAGGTCGAAGGTCAAGACCATTTTAGCCTTTGTTCTTTAACGTTAAGTTTTGTGTTAAGTTTTTACATTAAGTTGGTATTAGTTAGGGGCAGTAAATCCAATTGGAACCAAACTTGGTAGCCTATATCAACATGAAGCAGCAAAGTGACAGAGATGCCACTGGGTCAAATGTCACGGTCATTTTGACCTTTAATATTAGGTTTTTGTATTAATTGGTCAGCTATCCAAAGGCCACTAGTGCCATGTGAGCGTCAAGGCCCTTAGTCCTCTCGTTCTTGTAGTGTTACAGTATGTGGATCCCAAATAGTGTGAGCATAATCCAATAGTCAAATCAAACTATTGTACGCTTGCGCTTTTATATCAGTTGAACATCTGGTTAGGGTATGCGTTAATAAACCTAATACTTTGTTTTCTGTTTAATGAATATACTATTCAAGATTTGCTAAGGACATTTTAAATAGTTACAATAAATACCTAGGTTGTGTGGGCGATGATGCACAATCGTGGATCCTCAGACTTTTACCGCTTTGACTTTGATCCCGTCCCACCCCCTGAAAACAGAGTCTAATGTGAATTTCTTATTGTGCTCCAGAATCATATGGTTAGCGCGCGTAACACATGCGGTTAAATGTCACCAATCAAATTTGAAGATGTGTGATTAAACAATTAAATTACCATGAGATTTGACATTTTGACTCAAGGGGATGGCGCCCAACTACAATGCACCCCACAATCATATGGATAGTCGTCATAACAAATTTTGTAAAATTCTGTCAAACAGCTAGTGACAGTGGAGATAGCATGATGGACAGACAGATATATGGACAAATGTATGGAGGTGATCACAATATCTCTGACAGTTCTTCAAAATGTGGAGATATTAATATACATTCTGATTTTTATCGCTATGTTCAATGTTTTTCTGTTATTATCCATAGTCCTTAGCGAGTGTTGAATAGTATATTTGAGTAATGTATTTTGTTTGAAAACTGGCTTTATGTAATGTTAATTTTCAAGTATTTAATTGAGCTAGGATCATTAAGCTTGTCATCTAAGTAGTAGCTGCTGGATTGGCCTCTTGATATTTGCATAATTATCCCCACACTTTAAAAAGGTCTCTGGGATATTGTAATCGCTGCCATCCGTCTGTCCGTCCATCGATCCATCTGTTCATCACGCTATCTCCTAAACCGTTAGGCAGAATTTAACCAAAATTGGTATGTGGGCTACCCACATGATTCCGGTATGCAAGAGCACATTCACGTTAGGCTCTGCCCCTGTGGGATCAAAAGGTAAAAGTTAAAGTTTTTCAAAGGTGGGCAAATAACTATTTAAAGCCCATAATTCGCAGAATACAAGCAAATATTTTGCTTTCGAGTCAACCCATGACGCTCAGGCAGGGATGAAACGGTCAAAGCGGTGAAAGTGTCTAGTATTACATTTTGTCTGCTGAAACTGTGTACGTTATTCGTAACATTAACTGGTTTATGTTTTCCATGTACATGTAGGTGCCCCTCAGAATGCTGGTGCTTTTTTAAAATGACCACTATCCAGTTTGATGTAAGGATTAATATTAACTTTGATTGCATAATGGTGTTGACATGAAAATAAGTTTATTTTAATATTTTATGTTAGCTTGAAGACGACATACTTAAAAATGTGTAAGAGAAAGCAATTGAAATTTCAAACAAGAATTGTCTGTTTTGTATTGTTTACTTACACATAGATATATCTTATCTAAAAGTACAATGGAGCACGTCTCTCAGATATTCTCTTTAATCTAGACACTTATGTTTGTTCACCTGCATTCTGAGGGGCGACGGCATTCGGAGGGGCACCTACCCATAGACAGATCATTTGCTTCACTTTGTATTGCAATTGTTCACCTCAGGATTATTGATCAAAATACACTCAAGTGTAATCTTATACCCTTTCTTGATATACTCTATTTTATATTAAAGTTTTCATACAGTAATAAACTACATTAATCTTAACTATATTCTTTTCCATCTGTTGGGTTATCAGTATTTTATCTAACAAGACGTGTTGATGCCATTTTTATTAGCTCACATCTCCCGTAGAGCAAAGTGAGCTTATGTCGTGTTGACCGTCCATCATCTGTCATTCATCTATCCATCAACAATTCAGTTAAGCAACTTCTCAACGATTGATGAGCGGATTTAAACCAGATTTGGCAGGAAGCATTCTTCTCACATAGCAATTCAAGGGGCCGGTGACTATCTTGGATTTTGTCTAGTAGCCATTTGGATCTTGGCTGATTTCTTAAAATGCATTGTTCTCTGGAACCACAGCAGAATTTAACCAAATTTACCAGAAAGCATCCTTCGTGCATAGCAATCCAAGTTTGTTCAAAGAAAACCAATTGGCCAATTTGGCCGGTGGTCATGTTGGATTTTGGCGGATTTTGGTCAGTTATGATTTAAATGACTTCTTATCAAGAACCACTGTGTGGATTTGAACCAGATTTGGCAGGAAGCATTTTTGATGCATAGAATTTCAAGTTTGTTCAGATCAAGCTGAGGAGCCAATTTGGCTGATGGCCATTTTGGATTATGGCCAACTTATTTAAATGACTTGTACTGAGGAACTGCTTGCCAGAAGTTAACGATCCGTAGGGCATAGAAATCCTAATTTTGCTTTAAATGAATTCTCAAGAACCTCTGGGCGGAGTTGAACTAAATTTGGCAGGAAGCATTCGTAAGGCATAGAAATCCTAATTTGTTTTAATAATGCCGATCGGTCAATTTGGCCAGCGGCCATCTTGGATTTAAGCCGATTTCTTAAAATGACCTCCGGATCTGCTAGCCAGAATTTAACCAAATTTGGCGGGAACCATTCTACGGACATAGAAATCCAAATTTGTTCAAATAAAGCAGATTGGCCAATTTTGGATTTTAGCAGATTTCATCAAATTTTGCTTTAAACGACTAATTCAGAACCAATGGGTGGAATGAAGCATCCTGTGGGCATGGAGTTTCAAGTTTGTTCTAATGAAGCCCATCTGCCAATTTGGCCGGGGCCATCTTGGATTTTGGCCGATTTCATCAAATTGTGCTTTAAACAAATTCTCAAAAACCTTGGGGCAGATTTGAACTAGTTTTGGCAGGAAGCATCCATAGGGCAAAGAATTTCAAGTTTGTTCAACTCAAGCGGAGGGGACAATTTGGCTGATGGCCATCTTGGATTTTAGCTGATTTCATAAATTGACTTCTCCAGAACTCTTTGCCAGAATTTAACCATCCGTAGGGCATAGAAATGCAAATTTTGCTTTAAGCGAATTCTCAAGAACCTCTGAGCGGATTTGAACTAGATTTGGCAGGAAACATCCGTAGGGTATAGAAATCCAAATTTGTTGAAATAAAGACCATCAGTCAATTTGGCCGCTGGCCATCTTGGATTTTAGCTGATTTTGTCAAATTTTGCTTTAAGTGACTTCTCCAGAACCAATGGGC
The DNA here is from genome assembly GCA_034401795.1 of Chaetoderma sp. LZ-2023a. Lineage (NCBI taxonomy): Eukaryota > Metazoa > Mollusca > Caudofoveata > Chaetodermatida > Chaetodermatidae > Chaetoderma > Chaetoderma sp. LZ-2023a. The sequence goes on along the minus strand of JAVVLW010003040.1, from coordinate 31,519 downwards.
GGATTTCAACTAAATGAGGCAGCACGCACCCTATATGCATGGAGATTAAAGTTTATTCAAATGAACCCGACTGGCCAATTTGGGTGGTGAACATCTTGGATTTTGGTTGGTTTCGTAAAATTCTGCTCTAAGTGACTTCTCAAGAACCACTGGGCGGACTTGAACCAGATTTAGCAGGAAGCATCCGTGTAGCATAGAATTATAAATTTGTTCAAATCTAGCTGATCAGCCAATTTGTCCGGCAGCCATCTTGGATTTTGGCCGATTTAAGATTACTTCTCTGGAACTGCTAGCCAGAATTTAACCTAATTTGGCGGGAACCATCCTTCGGACATAGAAATCTAAATTTGTTCAAATAAAGCAGAGCGGCCAATTCGGCCAATTGCCATTTTGAATTATAGCCGATTTCAATTTTTCTTTAAGCGACTTCTTCCAATGGGTGGATTTCAACTAAATAAGACATGAAGCAGCCTGCGGATATGGTGATTCAAGTTTGGTCAAATGAAGCCCATCTGCCAATTTGGCCGGGGATCATCTTGGATTTTGGCCTTCTCTGGAACCACTGGCTGGAATTGAATTTAATCAAATTTGGCAGGGGGCATCCTTGGATCATAGAAATCCAAGTTTGTTCACATGAAGCTGATTGGTCTATTTGACTGTTGGTGCGTTTTTCATTAAATCCAATCAAGTGGTACGGACTGAACTACAGGTTTGTATTCAGCATTTTATTATTCCTGAATTTCAAGAATTCTGTCTATGTAAATACTAATGGCTAATTGTCTAGGTGAGTAACAAGACCTTAGGCCTCCTGTTTAATAGCCATACTATTAGAGTCTATTCTTTTCATAGATTTGAAATGTGGGCATGAAATCACAGAGGCATGTACCAGAGATTTGTGAAATATGATTTGTTAATATTGTTTTGAGTTATAAAATTGTATAATCAGCCATGCTAGTCACATTTCATAGGTAAACATATTGGAATTATCGTTTTTCATTTTAAGCATGTGATAGTTACATGTACCATGTCGCATTCCCACCAAAATCAGTGACAAATTTGGCTTGGACTTTGCATTGCGTGAATAGTCGTATTTTGATTACGAGACTGAGCTTGGTCGTTTGTGTCATAAATGGGACACTGCTTTTATACCAAAATGTCCAGCTAAACAGCACAACATATTCTAATATGGAAATGATGGGACGATGGGAAACGTAATCTACAATGGTAGCTACACTTCTAGTTAGTTAAACTTCTCATACACCAAAAGTGTTTATTTAGCATCAATGTATGTAATTGGTTTATGAGACCTTTGAGCTACTTTATTTCTTTAGTGCCTAGACTGTGGCATTTTATTTCAATTGGTTTTTTTTAGCTCACATGGTTTGAGCCTATAAAATGGCGATTTTGTCGCTTGGTCACAAAATATATATTAAAGATTATTATGGTAATGTTTGCAAAGAAAGAATAAAGTGTTTTACTATTGTCAAAATTTTGTCAGTTCTTTGTTTCTAGCTACCTGTAAGAACACGTAGTACTGATAATGTCTATACCATATAAATTCTGTAACATGAGATCTGATGGTCAGCACCCCTGTAAAATTGTCATGAACAATTCATTAATTGTTCTTGAACAGCAGTTCTAGAAGTGTTCATTATATGATCATGAACAGTTCGTGAACATTAAATGGCAGAATCAGTTCATGAACATTTTCCTGAACTGTTCATTTACTACAGGTTCTTGGATAGTGCTTGAACCATTCATTTACTACAGGTTCTTGAAAAGTTCATCAACTTTAAGTTGCTGAACTTTTCGTGAACTATTTAATGTTCAAGAACTGTTCATGAATAGTTCATGATCATATCAGGAACTGTTCATGAACATATATCTGAACAAGAGGCCCAAGGGGCCTGTGTCGCTCACCTGGAGCACCATCAATTTTTGTCAAAATTGTTGGTTGGTGGTTTAGCAGTCTTTTAAATGAGTTTGTGGACATTTTTGCAAGTGCAATATGGCCGCCAAACACACTACATTTTGATTGGCCCACGGCGCCCATGTTTTTTTCATCGATCAACTTCCCTTGAACAAATTTTAATGGCCCAAATTTCGGCCCGATCCCTTCTGCGGTTCTGGAGGGTCATTTTCGTGAAAACCAGGTCATCCAAGATGGTTGCCGAACCATTTAGTCAATCAAGTCCTCTTGAACAAACTTGGCTTACCTCTTGGCCTAGATGAAGATTCCCCAAGTGGTTTCGGAGAAGATTTTTAAAGACATTTCCTGAAATTGACCGAAATCCAAAATGGCCGCAGGGCAAATTGGCCGATCAGGTTCATTTGAACAAACTTGGATCCTTATGCCCTAAGGATGCTTCCTGCCAAATATAATTGAAATCGGCCCAGAAGTTCTCGAGAAGACATTTTAAATTTCCCATTGCTTTAGCATGGGAGCTTTTGACGAGAAAATTATCCAAGATGGCCGCCAAACCGTTTATCTGACAGTTTCGAAAATTGTAAATTTGAGCTCAGAATACCCAAAAACATATATAGAACCAATGTTGGCCTCAAAATCCATCAAATAAAAAAATCCAATATGTCCGCCAAACACGCTACATTTTGATTGGCCCACGGCGGCCATGTTTTTTGACGGAGCAACTTCCCTTGATCAAACTTTAATGGCCCTTAGTCCCCAATCATATCTTCCAAATTTTGGCCTGATCCATTCAGCGGTTCTGGAAAAGTCATTTTCGGGAAAACTAGGTCATCCAAGATGGCTACTGAACCATTCGGTCAACCAAGTCGTCTTGACCAAACTTGGCTTACCTCTGCCTAGATGAGGTTTCATAAGATTTGAATCGATTCCCCAAACCATTTCGGAGAACGAGATTTTTAGACATTTCTAAAATTCGGCCAAAATCCAAAATGGCCAAATTGGCCGATTGGCTTCGTTTGAACAAAATGAAATCTCTATGCCATAAGGATGCTTCCTGCCAAATATAATTCAAATCGGCCCAGTAGTTCTCGAGAAGACTAAATTTCCCATTGCTTTAGTATGGGACCTCAAAATCCATCAAATAAAAAAATGCAATATGGCTGCCAAACACTATATTTTGATTGGTCCACCGCGGCCATGTTTTTTTACGATTCAACTTCTCTTGAACAAACATTAATCGGCCTTCGTTGTTAATTATATATCACAAATGTTGGCCTGATCATTTCAGCGGTTCTGGGGAAGAAGCCGGTTTTGTGAAAACTAGGTCATCCAAGATGGTCGCTGAACCATTTGGTCAATCAAGTTCCCTTGAAGAAACATAATTCAGCGCTTACCCTAGATCAAATTTTGTGAGTTTTGAATCGATCCCTCAAATGGTTTTGGAGAAGATTTTTAAAGACATTTCTAAAAATCGGCCAAAATCCAAGATGGTCGCCGTGCAAATTGGCCGATCGGGTTCGTTTGAACACACTTGAATCTCTGCCTTAAGGATGCTTCATGCCAAATATAATTAAAATCGGCCCAGAAGTTCTTGAGAAGATATTTTAAATTTCCAATTGCTTTAGTATGGGAGCTTTTGGTGTGAAAATGATCTAAGATGGCCACCAAACCGTTTATCCGACAGTTTCGAAAATTGCAAATTTGAGATCAGAATACCCACAAACCTATATAAAACCAATTTCGGCCTCAAATTCCATCAAATAAAAAAATCCAATATGTCCGCCAAACATGCTACATTTTGATTGGCCCACAGCGGCCATGTTTTTTGACGGAGCAACTTCCCTTGAACACACTTTAATGGCCCTTAGTCCCTAATCATATCTTCCAAATTTTGGCCTGATCCCTTCAGTGGTTCTGGAGAAGTTATTTTCGCTAAAACAAGGTCAACCAAGATGTCCACCAAACTATTTGACCAATTAAGTTCCCTTGAACAAATTTGGTTGAGCTCTTGCCCTAGATCATATTTCATGAGGTTTCCTTCAATCCCTCAAGTGGTTTCGGAGAAGATTTTTAAAGACGTTTCTAAAAATCGGCCAAAATCCAAGATGGCCTATGCCCTAAGGATGCATCCTGCCACATATAATTGAAATTGGCCTGGCGGTTCTTGAGAAGTAGTTTAAAGGAAAAGTTGACGGATGGATGACAGACACACAATGGACCGTCGCCACGACATGAGCTCACTTGGCCTTTCAGGCCAGGTGAGCTAACAATTAATGAATGCGTCATGGAAACATGATGAACAGTTCATGATCAAAAGAGGATCGTATAAACTTGTGGGACAGATAAGCAGTAGTTTGACATATAAACTAGTGGGGCATAAAGGCATTAATGGGCTATATAAACTAGAGGGGTATATAGGCATTAGTGGGGTATATAGGCATTAGTGGGGCATATAAACTAGAGGGTCATAATTCATATAAACTAGTGGTGTATATAAGCATTAGTGGGGCATCTAAACTAGAGGGTCATATAAGCTAGTGGGGTATATAATCATTAGTGGGGCATATAAACTAGAGGGTCATATAAGCTAGTGCGGTATATAAGCATTAGAGGGGTATATAGGCATTAGTGGGGCATATAAACTAGAGGGTCATAATTCATATAAACTAGTGGTGTATATAATCATTAGGGGGGCATATAAACTAGAGGGTCATATAAACTAGAGGGGTATATAAGCATTAGTCGGGCATATAAACTAGAGGGTCATATAAGCTAGTGGGGTATATAAGCATTAGTGGGGCATATAAACTTGAGAGGTATAAACTAGTTGGTTATATACACATTAGTGGGGCATATAAACTATAGGGTTATATAATTCATATAAGCTAGTGGGTTATATAAGCATTAGTGGGGCATATAAACTAGAGATTAGTGGGGCATATAAACTAGAGGCATATAATTCATATAAGCTAGTGAGGTATATAAGCTTTAGTGGGGAATATAAACTAGAAGGTCATATAAGCTAGTGGGGTCTATAAACATTAGTGGGGCATAAAAAACTAGCGGATCATATATGTTAGTGGGCTATATAAGTATTAGTGGAGCATATAAACTAGAGGGTCATATAAGCTAGTGGGGTATATAAGCATTAGTGGGGCATAAAAAACTAGCGGATCATACGCTAGTGGGGTATATAAGCATTAGTGGGGAATATAAACTAGAGGGACATAATTCATATAAGCTAGTGGGGTATATAAACTGTCTATATTAATAATAGTGGGGCTTAATATAGCCGTTATGGGGCAGGCCATATATAACAAATAGTTAGGTTTGAAATTGCCACCCCACAGCTAGGGATCATATAGTATGCACCATAACTGGGTCAATGTCTGTGTGTATATATATATATATATATATATATATATATATATATATATATATATATATATATATATATATATATATATATATATATATATATATATATATATATATATATATATTAGGTTAGTTAGTCGTAAGAATCCTTTGGTGCTGAAAGCTGACTATTCCCTAAAAAGGTCTGTAAAAAGCAGAATGGGAGAAGTTCTAATTTAGTGTCCTAAAGAACACGCAGAGAAAAGAAGTTTTAGTCGTTGTCACCTAGTTGATCCGATGTTCTCAGCAGACGTCCAGAGGGGGGCCTACTGTGGGTGCCTTAGAAGAGATCCTGTGTGAATGAGTGGTTTAGACCACCTAGACAGTGTTACAATTAAGGCATTAAGTGGCCACAGAAGGACGTGCTCAGTTAGGTTATGCGGGAATCTCTTCCATCACAGGGTCATGTGGATCTGTGGCTCGGGGCTGATAGACCGCCTTAAGCAACAACAAAAAGTGCTAGAGACGGTCCAAGGGATGATCTTCCCTTGTTGCAGACGCACAAACAGGGCCACGCAATTAAAGAGAAGAGCGTTTAGTGGACCTCAGGCGAGTTCAGTTACTAAGAAGACATGGCAAACTTGGAAGGGATTCCTATGATGTGGTGGTTATGTAGATCGGTCACTGGAACCGGTGTTAACCACAGCGTCATCTAACTAAACTTACGTTTGTCTCGACAACCGGCCAAGTGATCCAAAAAGAAATGGTATGCTAATCAAGTGGGCAAGGTTACGTCACTGAGTTCTTATTTAGCCTAAGTGGACACGTTTACTTCATCTTAGTGGTTGGTGCAAGTTTAGTGTGGTGAACTTTTCATACAAAACATATGTCCGGGTCAGCAGACCCATTTCAGCGATCAAAAGAATGGCAGGGTTACTCGAGGCCTGAAGAAATGGTTTCCGTTGAGAACAGTCTTGCATGGCCTGAAGTGATGTGCAGCATTCAAACAGTCCACTACGGTTCTTGCTGATTGGCGACGATTGCTGTGCGAGGGAAAGGTGAGCTGAGAGGCGCGGTGAAGCAAGGGACTCAGCTATCCTAGTCCTAGTGATATATCCTACTCTTGGAGGCAGAGAAATCGCAGATCGAAGGCGTGCGTCGATTGCAGGAGTTTCGGCGGAGGAGTGCTAACTGTGAGTAAGCAGTGGCTAGGCTGCTTGCGACGATTATTACTAGTTAGAAGTAGTACAAGTGAAACGCATGGGGCATACTGAACAAGAAGAAGAAAGAAGCCCCATTGACGGGTGGAGGGGGATAGTTTCCGCAAAGCACAGAGGGCGTCACCCACATAGAAAAGCATAGAAGAGGGTGAACGTCCTTATTGGTAATCGCCCGCAGTACAGGCAATTCTGCCACAATGCTAGTAATTTATCTTCACGTTGAGCGGTGTGCGGGAACCTCGTCCGCAATGTACGACTAAGCCAAGCGATCTCTTAATAGAAATGTTCCTTAAAGCGAAAGCGGAATGGTCGCTCAAAAGCGGTGGAAATACAACAAGAGGCGCTTAAGGCAATATCTCTTAAGATTCTGCAAGAGACAAAAGTAAGTACTAGATTAGTGCATATACTTAAGATTTTTATCATGCAGAGTTCAATTCCTAAACGCAGTAGAAAGGTCACAGTCGCGGGAGAAACAGTCCCGTAAATCCTGGGTTTTTATTTTTGCTATTTTGGGCATTGCTGCTTTTCAACCAGCCTTTGCAAGAACATTCTCAAAGGACAGTGCCTTAATCCTCGATGGCCAATGATCACAATAAACTGGGCAGATGATACTTGCTTGAGCGGGCGTAAGTTCACCGGCTCCTTGCTTAATAGCCTGTCATGAAGAGGCAGCACGGAGTTGGTTAGTTTATCTCGTGGTGCGGGTGTGGCACAAGGAGGACGGCACAGTTAGAATCAACAGTCCTGACACAGTTACTTAGTTGCAGCAGAAAGTCTTGTTTTAGAACGGGGATAACAGGCAGCAGAAATGTTCTTTACAACGAGAACCATAAGTGGTGGAAGCCGGGCTCACTCAGAGGCTTGTACCGAGCAAAGGTTTAATGAGTTCCTTAGTAGGAGACGGAATGCAGTAGAGATGTTTCTAGCTGATGTTTCAACGAGAAGGAACCAACGGTGATGCCGGTATGTAGACGAGTCTACTTCTCTCCGGAGTCAGGAGATGATGTGGAGGTCTCAAATCAGTGAGATTTTCAGAGCGGTGCAGTGGCAGTAAAGTTTGCTAAAGACGGATAAATTTAGGTTGTTAATTAGGCCACTTTTGAGGAGCAGCCTTTTTCAAAATGTAAGGTTCCCCCTATGCCTATGTAGATGTCGGCCTGCTCTGATCGGTTAAATCCCCAGCAGTCCCACAGTACAATTTCCCCGTCATTACTGAATCGGGAAGCAGGATGTGTACCGTCGACCATGGCCATTGGCGAGGCAGCAACTGAGCAACCTTCAGTGGCTCGGTCTTGAAATCGCAGAACGAGCAGCTTTTATACTCATAGCTCTTCATATCATTATCTCGTAGCGAATGGCTGGCAACTTAGGGATACCTCGGCCAATCTGTGGTCGTCTTTTCGGGAGCGCTGGTCGTAGTTGCAGCAACTGGAGACAGCAGGTTCAATTGCGAGGTTGTTTATTAGCGGCTCTCTCTTTATCTTGGCCTGGTATCATTATTGCGAGGAAGCTGAGCCTTCAGGCTTTCCAGAGGTACCGAACATTCCCGGAAAGTTGTGTGAGCATGGCCATTTTACGAGGAAGAACCCGTGCAAAGATCATGTTTTGAAGAACCAAAAATGTCCACGTAGTCATCGACATCGCATATGTGTGGCCGTTTCCCATTATATGAAAGAAAACCTGTCTATTACAGGGGTACTCCTAGTGGCCCAGCGCATGCTCAGAGGGTGGAAATCGTGACTTAGACATTCTTGCCAGCTTGTGTGCTTGGGGTATAGCCATCCGTGGGGCACCAGTGGCGCATCTCAGCGGGGAAGGGGGGGGGGTGTTGGAGTGGGTGTAGTGTTACCAGTTATGAGTTGGCTAGCCCTTCCCATTACCCGACCACAAGTACTACTGCAGCAACAGCTTCCAGTCAAAGTGGTTTCAAAATATTCCAACAGATACTGGAATTACAGGTTAAGATGGAAAAATGGGATAATTATTTTTGATTTGGGGGCCCCTTATTTTGAGGACCCCGCTGCTGCAGGCCCGTTATCACTTGCCTTAATCCGTCTCTATGGGTGGCTTAGAAAAAGGTCCAATTATTTATGCTTCTGACACCGAAGCATACTAATGACGTCACGTCTGATTGATCCAGCGCAGAACACGTAAATGAATGGGTTAATCACTGAATTTCCGAACTCCATTGTTATGCAAACAGTGATCAGTAACGTGTGGACTGGTTGAACAGGGACATGGAATACATAATGTATGTAGAAGTGGATCAGCTGTGGCCAGGCAGTGACGCAATATACAACAATAACGATGACTAAGGCTCGGGTATCTGTAGTAGATACGCGTTGTTGTGTTCCTGTTTCGTGTTCAGTAGCTTTCAGTCCTGACCCTTTACGCAGACAGCAGTACTTTGCCAAATGGAACATGACGATAAGGACAGTTGGAATGAGCTCATAAAATGTTTCTGCAAAAAGTTGATAGTCACTTGAAAACGTTGTGCATATTTTTTTAAGTTTGCCTTTATATTGAAACACCGCCGCTTTATAATAAGTCTGAATGCATGATGCGGTGATCGATACAAATCCCCAGCAAAGGATACAACACTTTGCCACCAATCGTGGTGTCACTGTAGTACGTGCTTTTAATGGAAACAGCAGCTGATAGAACCTGAAAGATATACAGAAATGTATATGTTTTACAAAACACTAAGTTGGAACATTAACTTACACAATCACACATCACATACATTCACTGACTTGGTCCTGCCTAGTGCGCATAATATTTCTCTTGATCTCATAATGTATTCAACCCAACTGACACAATTCAGCTAGCTGAATAAAACATTGCCTTATATTTGTCATATATCTAAAAATCAGTACTGTGGCTAAGTGGGTTCGAGTGCGTGTGCAAGCAATTGAATGCATATATGTGCGCGTAATTAGCTAAGTATGCATGAGGTTACGTTGTTCGTGTTGGAGCTATTTCTATCGGTCTTTTCTGCAAACTCTAAATACGCCTAGCGAAGAAACTACTGTATCACTTTCAGAATTAGGCCGCGGTCTCACTAGAGACTAAATCAGAAATAAAGGCAAACTGACGTATGGCGTTATTCCTAATTAACTCTCTAGTGAGAACACGCCCTTTATTTCCTTTTAAAGAGAAAACCGCTTTAGAGACTGTACATTACAGGGTATGGGTACAGTTGCCAGAAATTAAACTCTTGCCGTAAGCAATGCTATGCCCAACACAAACTAGAGTAGAGCTAAGAAATAATGCAACATGTGTCCAAGACAATATAAAACGTACTGGTAAATGTTTTGTTCTTAATTTGATAGCGATTGGAAGATAATGTGGCATAACGTGGCAATGACTTCCAATCACAGTCGGGTCAAAATATTCAACAGCACATTTCTTACATCGTATTCAATATTGTAGTAACTAACATGTTTAGTTCATTTTATTTTGAAAACGTTCTAACTCATTTCTAAGTTGTCTGTAGTTGTGCACGGACGTTTACATTCCATGCAGAACTTACCTCAATATTGAGAAAAGAACCAGGTGAAGAGTACTCGTGTTGAACCCCCAGCATACAATAAATACGAGAACCTTGCATAACCACAGTGGACCATTCAGCTCATGTAGTCCGAAGATGGTCAACAATATGGCACCAAAACACGTCAAAAGATCGCTGCACGCCAGAGATAGAATCAGTGTAAAGGTCGGTGATCGGTAGCGTTTATATTTAATCAGATATGTAATCAGAAGAGGATTGGAAATAATGCCAATGCCATAGACGAATATCGTCACCGCCTTGATTAGTCCTACAGGTAAAGCTTCTAGCTGATGCATATACTCCACATAACCTTGATATCGAGGATCGTACATGTAGGTGTTCTGTTCCTGAGCAAACACATAGGTTGTTGCGTTCTCATCAGATGGCCGGTGCCATGGCATGGCTATGGGCAGGGCTGGTGTGTTGCGCTCAGACATGCCTACCATTGGTTTTTGTCGGTGTTGAAATGCCGGATGACAAATTTAAATTGAAACAACACAATTCCGTCTGACTGTGAAAGATGAAGATTCTTTCTGTAGCAAAGGAGAGAAAATAAATAATAAAAACGATTATTATAATAGATTTATGAAATTCCATGTCGCGGATTCTATGTGTATCACGCATACATGACACGACAAATGTACTAAAGTACAGATCAGAAACAACCTAAAGGGGTGCTAATCTCATCTCAAATGTTGTACTGCACCGATAGATTATAGTTTATAGATTCCATATCATTCATATCGTGTAGCATTGCCTTATCTGTAGTACAACTATCCGCTTTGTAGGATCGCGTAAATATTGAATAGTGATCGCCACCACTTTATTTCCTCAAGCGATAGTCTGTGATGGCATGTCAGTGCCGATACATTACATTCTTTATTATGTAATACTCATCCAGTTAAACATTTTGAAACTAATTTGACTGAAACTGCCAGTCAAATTAGTTTCAAAATATTCAAAAGCTTACCTGTATGATTGCTTTTATACCCCGTTGCCAAATTATAGCTGACACCTTTATGACTGAGCGTATATACCGAGGGAGACACGCTAGGTTTTTCCTGATTGGCTGAAAAGTAAATCATGACAGCCATCATAGGCTGTAGAACTGAATCAACATTTAGCTACTAAAGCCTGAATATCTTTCGTTGTCGGCATGATAAAAACCTAAAAATGTGAGGGATGGACTATGGGAGGCAAATTATATCACTTGAATGGTTAGAATAAGATAAGGAGAGATTTCCTTTAACAGGGCTCCAAATACAAAATAAAACTTACTCTCGAATACGTTGAACATTGAACATAATTGGATTGGAAAACACCGCTGCCTAAGGAAGTAAAGTCTTCCAAGTATGTTCAGAATGTTCAACAGAACATTTATTACATCGTGTTAAAATTGTACTAATAAACATGTTTTTCTTTTTGTTTTGATAACATAACCTGCTGTGAGTTATTGCAATTTAGTTAGAACAAGTATTTGATTACATTGTGATAGAGGTGTCCATTTGTTGCTAAAGCCCGCCCATTTTTAGCTAGGCTCCTCCTACGCTTTGTGCGGATTGGGATGGATTTATATACGTTGAACCCTGAATTCTTAGAATCCAAATGTCAAGGTAACTATGCAGATAAGCTTTGATCATTTTGAAACCAATTTCACTGAGGGCATTAACAACTTCAAGTCAAATAGGCTACTTACAGAATAGTCAACATAATGTTTATTAAATTGTAAATTCATCAAAGACATACATTTCGTACACATGACGGACTTTTCCAGATTTATGACGGAGTTATAGCACATCAATAATACTCATTCTGCTTATTACGTGTCAGCCTATTTCATCTCTGTAGCTAGGGCCTCGTGCTCATATATCCTCTATTTCAGTAAATCCCAGGTATATCGGATAGCGTTCTCATTGGGCTGCCTCTTGTCCCAAAATAAATACGTCACTTATTTCGGAAACTTAATTCCACAAAATGGCCGGTCTAACGATTTATCGTTATTGCTTCCCGACGCGAAGTCAACCTATTTCCTCAAAATTTGCCCGTTACGTTACCATCAACAGTTTCTCTCATTCTCCGCCATGTTGCGCTACGGTCATAATTTTATCTAAATCTCGTCCAATTAATGCTACTGTCCAGTCTCTGATTAGCTCCCATCACTAGCGCGAATGCAAACAGATATATCGAATAAATATTACCCGGTACACGAAATAGTTAAACATGCTTAGGCAGTGAGAGACATAACCAACATGAGTAGGCAATGAGAGACATAACCAACATGATTAGGCAATGAGAGACATAACCAACATGATTAGGCAATGAGAGACATAATCAACATGATTAGGCAATGAGAGACATAATCAACATGATTAGGCAATGAGAGACATAACCAACATGATTAGGCAATGAAAGACATAACCAACATGATTAGGCAATGAGAGACATAACTAACATGATTAGGCAATGAGAGACATAACCAACATGATTAGGCAATGAGAGACATAACCAACATGATTAGGGAATGAGAGACATAACCAACATGATTAGGCAATGAGAGACATAACCAACATGATTAGGCAATGAGAGACATAATCAACATGATTAGGCAATGAGAGACATAACCAACATGATTAGTCAATGAGAGACATAACCAACATGATTAGGCAATGAGAGACATAACCAACATGATTAGGCAATGAGAGACATAACCAACATGATTAGGCAATGAGAGACATAACCAACATGATTAGGCAATGAGAGACATAACCAACATGATTAGGCAATGAGAGACATAATCAACATGATTAGGCAATGAGAGACATAACCAACATGATTAGGCAATGAGAGACATAACCAACACGATTAGGCAATGAGAGACATAACCAACACGATTAGGCAATGAGAGACATAACCAACACGATTAGGCAATGAGAGACATAACCAACATGATTAGGCAATGAGAGACATAACCAACATGAGTAGGCAATGAGAGACATAACCAACATGATTAGGCAATGAGAGACATAACCAACATGATTAGGCAATGAGAGACATAACCAACATGATTAGGCAATGAGAGACATAACCAACATGATTAGGCAATGAGAGACATAACCAACATGATTAGGCAATGAGAGACATAACCAACATGATTAGGCAATGAGAGACATAACCAACATGATTAGGCAATGAGAGACATAACCAACATGATTAGGCAATGAGAGACATAACTAACATGATTAGGCAATGAGAGACATAACCAACATGATTAGGCAATGAGAGACATAACCAACATGAGTAGGCAATGAGAGACATAACCAACATGAGTAGGCAATGAGAGACATAACCAACATGATTAGGCAATGAGAGACATAACCAACATGATTAGGCAATAAGACACATAACCAACATGATTAGGCAATGAGAGACATAACCAACATGATTAGGCAATGAGAGACATAACCAACATGATTAGGCAATGAGAGACATAACCAACATGATTAGGCAATGAGAGACATAACCAGAGCCGCACTAAGGCAAGGGATACTTGGAATACACCGAAAAATAAGAGACCCCTAATGAAAAACATGTTTCGCATTTTATCCATTTGAACCAGTATCTCGCTTCCACAGTCATGACATACACACTTTGTTGAATATTTGTAAACCAATTTCACTGAAAGCGGATGATGACTTAGGCAGCACCAGCTTTCACCCAATTAGTTAAAAAATAGTCACCACCATTTTGACACATATGTAATGAATATATTATTTGATAGTAGTAGTAGTAGTAGTAGTAGTAGTAGTAGTAGTAGTAGTAGTAGTAGTAGTAGTAGTAGTAGTAGTAGTAGTAGTAGTAGTAGTAGTAGTAGTAGCCCTGGACCTCAAATTGGATTAATCCGGCTCTGGGTCCAATACGCGCTAAAATTACCTGTATTTGCCAGGTGTAACTGCCAACACGTACTAAACGTACATTTATTTGGTAGTTTAAGCGATCAACGCGCACTAAGCTTACCTTCATTTGTCAGGTCTAGCGGCCAGGCATTGCTCGCGAACTATATATATATATATATACTATGTGCTATAAAGTGCACCATTAGTCAAAGAGTACTCGGGTATTTACATTATCCCTGGATCGTTGTTTGATCTGATGTCCTGAATGCGATTCAATGTCATCCAATGCCGAGGATGTGCCGTGTCTTTGAACCCATAATAACACCAACGCTTGCTTCTAATCATAACACAGCTGCGTAGACACGACTGTCTGGCCCTTAAATGCTTGATATATTGTGAATAGAAATTGGGCTATTTTTGTACAAACAAAGCACATTCTCCCAGCAATAATCTTAAGCTTCACAACATATTATTGCCCGAGATTGTCGTTGACATACTGAATTCAATACACCTTTCGCTATATAGCGTAATGAACATGTCCAGTGTATCCATCCATCGCATGACGTCATAACAACTACATGACGTGTAAGATCATAACCTATTACAGCATAGATGACTCGATTTAGTTCGTCTTAATGCTTAATAGTCCGATACGCTGTACACATTGCATATCTTTGCTATTTAATAAACATGCCGTTCAATATTTTGAAACTAACTTGACTGGGCGCGGTTGCTGCCATAGGCATCACCTAGTCAAATTAGTTTCAAAATATTCAACAACTTACCTGACTAGCTTTCTGGAAATCGATAGTCTGGTAGTTCATGGATCGATCGATAGCTCCACCCACACCTCGCTCGTTTTGTGATCGATCGATCTCTGAACTCCCTGACTATTAATTTTCAGAAAACTATACAGGTATGCTACTGGATATTTTGGAAACAATTTGACGGGCAAATTAATTTCAAAATATTCAACAGCATGTTTATTAAATAGTAGAGACATAGAATTCGTACAACGTGTCGGACTATTAAGAGTTAAAAAACGGGCAAAATAGAATCATTTATGACGTAATAATTATAACGTTAGCATACACGTCACTTAGTTGGTTATGACGTCATATGACGTCATCTGATTGGTGGATAAACTTGGAAAGGCCCATTACCATTGTTACTTTTCCCGTATCGTCAGCAGAATTCACCTTTCCAGAGTATCCATCCATCATCTGACCTCATATGACGGCATGATCAGCTCATCGCCTGTGTGATGACGTCATGAGCATTACGTCACAAAGGGTTCCATATAGACCGTCACCAAATCTCAAATGGTCCGACACGTTGCATGAATTGCATGTCTTTGTAATTCTTTGCTATTTAATAAACATGCTGTTGAATATTTTGAAACTAATTTGTCTGGGCGCTGTTGCTGCCTTAGGCAGCAACATCGCCCAGTCAAATTAGTTTCAAAATACTCAACAGCTTACCTGTGTAATTCTTTTGGGAAATTGATAGTCAGAGTGTTCAGAGATCGATCGATCCCAACACGTGCGAGGTGTGGGTGGAGCTTAGCTAGAGATGGGCGGGGCATAGTTAAAACCGGAAAGGTCCATTTTTTTTTACACCGTGGACGTCTTGTACCAGATGAGTGTCATGTGTGTGATACATTTCATGAGAAATATAATAATATTTTAAAGCGAGAAGAAGTAGACAAAATTCGCTAAATATTAATATATGTGTGATTATCATTAGTAATATTCTATTTGTCAGGGGGAATTAAACCATAACTGCTTTAGAAGATTTGACAACTGTAGTTTTTAATTTTTTGAATAGTTTTGGAGGGTTTATGCATACAAAATCAAATCCACCTTCTTGTCACGTTTGCAGATTGCTTTATCATTATACATTGATGCAATCAAATTACGAGCTACAATGGCGCCAAAATTCACCAAATTTAGGCTGTGTTCTCACTAGAAACTTAATCAGGATTCATGGCGGTGTTCCTGATGAAGTCTCTAGTGAGAACACGACTTTAGATACATGACAATTATGAAGGCAATAATGTAATCATGATTCCTGTGACCGGTTTATTAATTTTAGAATATGTATGTGCTCGATACAAACCCGTTGTGAGCATCTGCTGGTTTTGTAATAAATATACATTTATTCCTTTCAACAATGAAAGCTTGATTGCTAGATGTCAAAGTAAAATACAGGTAAACTGCTTCAACAATAGTTTAAACCTAATTTGACTCAAGGTTGTTAGTGCCAAAGGCAGTAACAACTTCTAGGAAAATTAGTTTTTTAATCAATTTCTAATAATACGGAGCCTACGGAGCCACTTAGACGACCTAGTGAAAATTATTTTTGGTTACTAAGGCGTTCCCTCGCCTTAGCTAAGGCGTTCCCTCGCCTTACTAAGGCGTTCCCTCGCCTTACTAAGGCGTTCCCTCGCCTTGCTAAAGTGTTCCCTCGCTTTACGAAGGTGTCTCTTTAGGGAGCTGGGCGTGTGTCTGAGGATGCGTCCTTGGATGGGTGGACTAGGGCATGGTGCATGTTTTGGCAGGTGTGTTTGTTTGTGGGTGTGTGGGGCTTTGGTTGGGCACGCATTTGTGGGTGTGGGTGAACTTGTGCATGTATCTATGAGTCGCGTGTCTCTGGGCAGGTGGGACGGTGACTGCTGGGTCTGTCTGTGGGAGTGTGAGCGCATGTCTGCGCGTGCGTGCGTGAGTGCGTACGTGCGTGCGTGCGTGCGTGCGTGCGTGCGTGCGTGCGTGCGTGCGTGCGTGCGTGCGTGCGTGCGTGCGTTCGTGTGTGCGTGCGTGCATGCGTGCATGCGTGCGTGCGTGCGTGCGTGCGTGCGTGCGTGCGTGCGTGCGTGTGTACGTGCGTGCGTGCGTGCGTGTGTGTTTGTGGGTTTGTGAATGGGTGTTTGGGTCAGTGGGTCTGTGTTTGTGTCTTAGGCCTCTGAATGGGCCTTTGTGTGCGTGGGTTTGTGAATCTGTAGATGTCTCATTGCACGGATCTATGTGTGATTTGACGGTGGGACTGTGGGTGGGAGGGTATGCATATCGGTGCATCTGTAGATGTATGAGTGGGACTATCAGGAACGCAAACAGCCAGACATCAACACAGGCAGGCGGGCAGGCAAGCAGATAGGCAGGTGGACAGATAGAGAGACAGAGACGCATAGGCTGGCAGGCAGGCAGGCATGTAGGCAGGCAGGCAAACATCCAGTCACTGAGGCATGCAGTCAACCATGTAGGCAGACAGGCAGGCAGGCAGCACATGCAGGCAAGCTGGCAATCGAAACATGCAGGCAAGCAGACAGGCAGGCAGCACAGGCAGGCAGGCAGGCAGGCAGGCCGGCAGGCAGGCACCACATGCAGGCAAGCAGGCAGGCAGGCAGCGCATGCAGACAGACAGACAGGCAGACAGGCAGGTATGCATGCAGGCAGGCAGGCAGGCAGGCAGGCAGGCAGGCAGGCAGGCAGGCAAACATACTGACATACAGGAAGGCAGGCATGCATGCATACATGCATGCATGCATGCATGCATGCAGGCAGGCAGGCAGGCAGGCGGGCAGGCAGGCAGGCAGGCGGGCAGGCAGGCGGGCAGGCAGGCAGGCGGGCAGGTAGCGGGCAGGCAGACGGACGGGCAAGCAGGTAGGTGAGCAGGCAAGCAGGCAGGCAGGCTGGTAGGCAGGTAGGCAGGCAGGCAGGCATGCAGGCAGGTAGGCAAACATCCGCGCATATAGGCATGTAGTCAGCCATGTAGGCAGGCAGGCAACACAGGCAGGCAGGCATACTGACATACAGGAAGGCAGGCATGCATGCATGCAGCCATGTAGGCAGGCAGGCAACACAGGCAGGCAGGCATACAGACATACAGGAAGGCATGCATGCATGCAGGCAGGCAGGCAGGCAGGCGGCGGGCAGGCAGGCAGGCAGGCAGGCAGGCAGGCAGACAGACAAACATGCAGGCAGACAGGCAGCACATGCAGGCAGGCAGACAGGCATGCAGGCAGGCAGCACATGCAGACAAGCAGGCAGGCTGGCAGGCTGGCAGGTAAACATACTGACATGCAGGAAGGCAGGAATGCAGGCATGCATGCATGCAGGCAGGCAGGCAGGCAGGTGGGCAGGCAGCGGGCAACAAGACGGACAGGAAAGCAGGCAGGCAGGCAGGCAGGCAGGCAGGCAGGCAGGCAGGCAGGCAGGCAGGCAGGCAGGCAGGCAGACCGACAGACAGACAGACAGACAGGCAGCCAACAAGGCAGCCAGCCAGGCAGGCAGGTAGGCAGGCAAGCAGACAAACATTCATCCATAGAGGAACGAAGTTAGCCATGTAGGCAGGTATGCAGAGAGGCAGCAGGTAGCACAGGCAGGCAGGCTGGCTGGCACGTAAACATACTGACATACAAGAGGGCAGGAATGCAGGCAGGCAGGCAGGCGGTCAGGCAGGTGGACAGACATACAGACAGCTAACAGGCGTAGTACGGAGCCCCTTAGACTACATAGTGAACATTATTTTTGGTTACTAAGGCGTTCCCCCGCCTTAGCTAAGGCGTTCCCTCACCTTACTAAGGCGTTCCCTCGCCTTAGCTAAGGCGTTCCCTCGCCTTACTAAGGTGTTCCCTCGCTTTACGAAGGTGTCTCTTTAGGGAGCTGGGCGTGTGTCTGAGGATGCGTCCTTGGATGGGTGGGCTAGGGCATGGTGCATGTTTTGGTAGGTGTGTTTGTTTGTGGGTGTGTGGGTCTTTGGTTGGGCACGCATTTGTGGGTGTGGGTGGGGCTTGTGCGTGTATCTATGAGTCGCGTGTCTGTGGGCAGGTGGGGCTGTGACTGCTGGGTCTGTGTGTGGGATTGTGCGCGCATGTCTGCGCGTGCGTGCGTGAGTGGGTGCGTGCGTGCGTGCGTGCGTGCGTGCGTGCGTGCGTGCGTGCGTGCGTGCGTGTGTGTGTGTTTGTGGGTTTGTGAATGGGTGTTTGGGTCAGTGGGTCTGTGTTTGTGTCTTAGGCCTCTGAATGGGCATTTGTGTGCTTGGGTTTGTGAATCTGTAGATGGCTCATTGCACGGATCTATGTGTGATTTGACGGTGGGACTGTGGGTGGGAGGGTATGCATATCGGTGCATCTGTAGATGTATGAGTGGGACTATCAGGAACGCAAACATCCAGACATCAACACAGGCAGGCGGGCAGGCAAGCAGATAGGCAGGTAGACAGATGGAGAGACAGAGACGCATAGGCTGGCAGGCAGGCAGGCATGTAGGCAGGCAGGCAAACATCCAGCCATTGAGGCATGCAGTCAACCATGTAGGCAGACAGGCAGGCAGGCAGCACATGCAGGCAAGCTTGGAATCAGCACATGCAGGCAAGCAGGCATGCAGGCAGCACAGGCAGGCAGGCAGGCAGGCAGGAAACACATGCAGGCAAGCAGGCAGGCAGGCAGCGCAGGCAGGCAGACAGACATACAGGCAGACAGGCAGGCATGCAGGCAGGCTGGCAGGCAGGCAGGCAGGCAGGCAGGCAGGCAGGCAAACATACTGACATACAGGCAGGCAGGCAGGCAGGCAGGCGGGCAGGTAGCGGGCAGGCAGACGGACAGGCAAGCAGGTAGGTGAGCAGGCAAGCAGGCATGCAGGCAGGTAGGCAAACATCCACGCATATAGGCATGTAGTCAGCCATGTAGGCAGGCAGGCAACACAGGCAGGCAGGCATACTGACATACAGGAAGGCAGGCATGCATGCATGCAGGCAGGCATGCAGGCAGGCATGCGGCGGGCAGGCAGACAGACATGCAGGCAGGCAGGCAGGCAGGCAGCACATGCATGCATGCAGACAGGCATGCAGGCAGGCAGCACATGCAGGCAAGCAGGCAGGCAGGCTGGCAGGTAAACATACTGGCATACAGGAAGGCAAGCATGCAGGCATGCTTGCATGCAGGCAGGCAGGCAGGCGGGCAGGCAGCGGCAACAAGACGGACAGGCAAGCAGGCAGGTGAGCAGGCAAGCAGGCAGGCAGGCAGACAGGCAGGCAGACAGACAGATAGACAGACAGACAGGCAGCCAACAAGGCAGCCAGCCAGGCAGGCAGGTAGGCAGGCAGGCGGACAAACATTCATCCATAGAGGCATGAAGTTAGCCATGTAGACAGGCATGCAGAGAGGCAGCACATGCAGGCAAGCGGGCAGCACAGGCAGGCAGGCAGGCAGGCAGGCAGGCATGCATGCAGGCAGGCAGGCAGGCAGGCAGGCAGGCAGGTGGGCAGGCAGGTAGACAGACATACAGACAGCTAACAGGCAGCCAGCCAGGTAGCCAGGCAGGCAGGCAAGCATGTAGGCGGGTAGGTAGGTAGGCAGGCAGGCAGGCAGGCATACATGAGTGCATGCATGCATGAGTGTAGACAGGCAGATAGCTAGGTAGAGTCAGATCTAAGCTAAGACGTTCCCTCGCCTTACTAAGGCGTTCCCTCGCCTTACTAAGGCGTTCCCTCGCCTTACGAAGGTGTCTCTTTAGGAAGATGGGCGTGTGTCTGAGGATCGGGTGTCTGTGAGTACGTGGCTATGTAGGTGTCGTTTGGCTACTATACATGGGGTTGGGACTTTTGGGTATATGTGAGGATGGGAGCGTGGCTTTGTGAGTGACTGGGTACGTGAATCGATGCGTCCTTGGATGGGTGGCCTAGGGCATTGTGCATGTTTTGTTAGGTGTGTTTGTTTGTGGGTGCGTGGGTCTTTGGTTGGGCACACATTTGTGGGTGTTGGTGGGACTTGTGCATGTATCTATGAGTCGCGTGTCTGTGGGCGGGTGGAACTGTGAGTGCTGGGTCTGTGTCTGCGAGCATGAGCGCATGCCTGCGCGTGCGTGCGTTCGTGCGTGTGTGCGTGCGTGTGTGCGTGTGTGCGTGCGTGCGTGCGTGCGTATTTGCGCGCGCGCGTGCGTGCGTGCGTATATGTGTGGTTGCGTCCTTGGATGGGTGGGCTAGGGCATGGTGCATGTTTTGGTAGGTGTGTTTGTTTGTGGGTGTGTGGGTCTTTGGTTGGGCACGCATTTGTGGGTGTGGGTGGGGCTTGTGCATGTATCTATGAGTCGCGTGTCTGTGGGCAGGTGGGCAGGTGGGACTGTGACTGCATGTCTGCGCGTGCGTGAGTGCGTGCGTGCGTGCGTGCGTGCGTGCGTGCGTGCGTGCGTGCGTGCGTGCGTGCGTGCGTGCGTGCGTGCGTGCGTGCGTGCGTGTGTATGTTTGTGGGTTTGTGGGTTTGTGAATAGGTGTCTGGGTTAGTGGGTCTGTGTCTGTGTCTCTGGGTTCTCAATGGGCCTTTGTGTGCGTGGGTCTGTGAATCTGTAGATGGCTCATTGCACGGATCTATGTGTGATTTGACGGTGGGTCTGTGGGTGGGAGGGTATGCATATCGGTGCATCTGTAGATGTATTGGTGGGGACTATCAGGAACGCAGGCTGGCAGGTAAACATACTGACATACAGGAAGGCAGGCATGCATGCATGCATGCAGGCAGGTGGGCAGGCAGGCAGGCAGGCAGGCAGGCAGGCGGGCAACAAGGCAGGCAGGCAAGCGGGCAGGCAGTGGGCAGGCAGATGGACAGACAAGCAGGCAGCCAGGCCGGCAGGTAGGCAGGCAGGCAGGCAGGCAGGCAGGCAGGCAGGCAGGCAGGCAGGCAGGTAGGCAGGCAGGCAGGCAGGCAGGCAGGCAGGCAGACAGACAGACAGACATACAACAAGGCATGCATGCAGGCAGGCAGGCAAGCAGTCAGTCAGTCAGTCAGTCAGGCAGGCAGGCAGGCAGGCAGGCAGGCAGGCAGGCAAGCAGGCAGGCAGGCAGGCAGGCAGGCAGGTAGGCAGGCGGGCAGACAGCGGGCAACTGGTGGTCGCTGGAAACCGTCCCGTCTTCACTGATCGTCTCAGGCGAGCAATGAATTCCTCGGCACGGGCCTGTCCGATCATCTGATGCAGGTCGGCTTTCTTGGCCTTAGAGTTGCCTCTAAGGCCGAATTGCCTTGCCATAGCGCGAAGCTGTGCAACAGTAATCATGGTGTATATATACCACTGAGTATGCTTGTCCCTAAATGGGCATTCAGACCCTGTAATGCGTGCTTGATCACAAGCTATACCACTGAGCCCATAGCTCTTCAGGCCAGCCCATTATGTGTAATTAATGTGTGTAGATGAGCGCTTACACGTAGTTGAGTGTGTACACGTAATGTTGTGCGTGTATGATCGCCGGTATACCAATGGATGCTGCGTCTAATTAGGTGTCAACGCGTAGCAGCTACTATTCTTGACTTTCAATGATTGTGCGAGTTGGTCTTGACGTGATAAGTTATGCGTTCACAGGTTACTGCGCTATCAGCACTTTAGATCTTGACGTCACTTCGAGATAACACGTATCAGCGATTTCACAACTCAGAGATAAAATTACTAAGGCAGTGGATGGGCAGTAAGCCACGTGTCAGTATTGTGAGAGAGTGTATGCTTATATTGTACCGAGAAAGCATTTCATTCTCCGCGTTCTTGGCACCGATTAGGACCGGAAGGATGTGAGAATTTCAAAACTGTTTACCATTTTAAAATCGGACCAGAAATGCCCGAGTTATCCATAAATGGTAATAGCGAGATTTGAACCTGCGATTTTAAGTTTGCTAATAAACACAAAAACCGGATCTTACGCCTTAACTACCTCGGCCATGTACGCATCAGTAATTATAGAACACATTGCTGTATTGCTGCGCTTATCAATCCCTCTAGATCTATACACGTATATAATATAGACTGTAATTTTGTAGTTACAAGTGTGTTATTGATCTGTTTGCTATTATTGCACAAAAATTAGTATCATTATTTGTAATTTAATTTTCGGTTCTCCGTTGGCTCAGTTGATAACAGCGCTGAATTCTAATAAAAAAAGCCATGGTTCAAATCTCTCAAAAGACCTCAGCTAGATGGTACCAAGTTCGAAATGGTACGCACTAGTGTAGGGGTACACTGATTAAAAATAGGAGCAACGGCGAACCACCGAACAAACCCTGCAGAGATAGAGAGAGAGAAGAGAGAGAGGGCCGGCGATAATAAGCGGGGGTTCTCCCGAAGGGGTGGCGCGGGAGTTTTATAGTGTTTTAGTTTATATTTTTAATCTTTTTTTTTCTTTTTCTTTTTTTTTTCTTTTTTTTTTTGTAACATCACGTCAAGACCTTGGCTCTAAATGGGCGTTTAAGTAGTGTGATCCTCCCTCTCAACAACCTATGCCCCAGGGATTGAGAGGGCGGTGGGGCCACGGATCGCCGATCGGCTGCCCCAGGGTCTGCCTTGCGTAGAGAGGGCCGATAACTTTTTGTTCGATAACATTTCTAGCGGGACGGGTCGCGACGTAGATAACTTTTTGTTCGAAACATTTCTACCAGGACGGGCCATGACGTAGATAATCTTTGCCCCATATCTATGCCGAGCCTTACGTCGCTGCGTAGATTAATAATCGGCGATTGTCAGTCTATGGCGGCATCATTTTGAGGTGATATCATTTTAACTCCGGATATACTACTACACTGCATAGGAGAATTGGCCCCCCATGTTGTCTTTTTCCTCGATTTCTGAGTACAACAGTGTGACCAGCACTGAGGAGTATTGGTTGGTTTGAGGTATAGGAAATTTAGGTTAAAGCGCAGTGTTTTAGGAAAGATAGATAATTGAGGAATTGGACTTAATGAAAGTGTATTTGTTTAGGTGAATTTCTTGACGTATATGGAATAGAGTGAACCAAGACTAACGGGTAAGGCATTTGTGTTAGAACCATGATGAAGATATGGGCTTTTTTAGTAATTTTTCTGAAAACCAGATATCCAAACGCCACTATATCAATAATTTAAGGTTCAGGGACGGTTGGTTATTTTGAAAATAATCAGACTGGAATTTGTTGCTGCTTATGGTAGTAAGGAATTCGGGTTGGATTAGTGTCAAAATATTCGGCCGTTTTTATGGATTGTGGTTTTGAGATTTTCGACACTGGATTTCTGGTTTCTAACAATATGTTGTTGGCGCGTGCTTCTAATACATTTGCAATGCTGGGATGTTATGTCAATATGACATGGTCTTCGCATTTGTGAGACCTTGCCATGGCTCTAGTCCAGTCGTCACCTGGTATAGGGAAGTAGAATTCCCTTTCCTCTTGCTCTGATCCCTTCGGTACCTGGCCTATGTCATTTTTGATGATATATGCCACAGATGCTGGGAACATTTCCTGTCCAGTTTATCCCCTTTACAAGTAGAATGCCCCCTGTTCGCATGTTCTGTACCTGGCCTATGCCATTTTTCATGACATATGTCACAGGTGCTGGGAGAATTACCTGTCTAAATTATTCAGTTATCTTGAAAAAAGTCGTTACTAATCATTATTTGGCCTATGCCATTGTAGGTGACATATGCCAAAGGTAGACTTATTTCCGATCCGTTGTATGATTTGCGCTTACCTAGAAGTATATCCTTAATCATTAAGCAGCCGTAACTACCCTCAAGCTTCACTCGTAGTATGCGCATTCAGATTTGTATATCTACACTTATTACATATTTATTTAACTGTATACTATTTGCAGTACAGCTGTTGCTGTTTTGAGATGTTTTATCACGGATATGCAGGTTGATGGGTAGGCATGGGGAATATCTGGAAGCACCATGTGTAACGGTATTTGCTGTACAGGTGTTTTTTGGATGGATGTTCTATGTGTAGTTGGTCAACTGTATACTAGAGTGGTACCATTCAGTTTCTCCCTTGATAGTATATTACGTGGTATTATTGGATGTTTGTATTTTTTCTTCCTTCCCTTCTATTTTCTGTTGCGTGATATTGCATCAGGGGATTGAGTTGGCATTTGATTGATTTGGGATGACCTTTGGATTGGATTGAGAGAGCATTTGATTGACTTGGGATGGCTTTTGGATTGTATGGAATTGGCATCTGATTGATATTGGATAAGAGGAGATACTGGATATGATGTGATTTTGACTTCAGAGTTTATCTTGAGTGTTGAGTCGGATTCCGTCTTGGCAATGGATATCTAGTGATCATCGGATAGCTCTGTGTGAGCGATACTCGACTGAACCTGCAGTGCTCATGGGATAGCTCTGTGTGAACGATACTCGACTGAACCTGCAGTGATCATGGGATAGCTCCGTGTGAGCGATACTCGACTGAACCTGCAGTGATGAACTTTTCTGTTTGCTTATTCATCAACAGTTTTACATACACTTTTTGGAATTGTTTGGACACATAGATTGAAACTGAATTAGTACAAATGTTAGGAGTAAAACACGTAGACAAGAATTGCTTATTTGCTCTTTAGGAACACCGTTAAACTGATAATGTGTCGTACTGCCATCCATCAGGGTAACCGTAGCACAGCCCAACAGACGGCATTCACTGATTCATGATCGGCCAGTCTTTTCAGTTAACCGACCACAATCGCTTTAAATCACATCCGTCATTTGTTCGGACTTCTTTTGGACGTCATATGATCGTATAATATGACTCAACCTTAAGGGTGCATTTAGTTGCCAGCGTATGTTCGTCTGTGCGCCCGTGTGTGAGTTTGCCACTATATATATCCAAGGAACGACACAATTAGTACCAGCCTTCGACCTGTCCACAGACTGTTCGGTAAGTGAGCGGATTGCTCTGCAAATCACCTACCCTATACTCCAATCACAGACCACTTACATAGTCGAATCTCAACGGGTACACTATCTAACACCACCACCTGCCGTACAGGTAATATAAACTCGCACATGTTACAATTCCAACACTCATCAGGACAACCATCATCTACTGTTCTGGCTCAATCCTACTAGGGACACTCCAGCACTTCCAGCAATACTAAACAAACTATTATATATGGAGACACAAAGAAAAAAACTTGACATAATAGAAAATGTAGAGCAATGCGGGAAAACATGCATGCATTACGCGTAGAAATGTGTGCGATACGAGACGGGGTTAACAAAACAAATGATAAAGTAGAGAATCCTGAACGTGCATTACAGTTCATGAGTGATACGTACGATGGTTTGCAAGTTGCACATGTATGTTCGTCTGTGCGTCCGCGTGTGGGTTTGTCGCTATCCGTATATATATATATATATATATATATATATATATATATATATATATATATATATATATATATATATATATATATATATATATATCCGCTCGTCCATAATATTGGCTTTCGCAGTAGGCCTACCATAGGACCAACCCAGATAGGGCAGCTTACTTGGCCGATGCTGGGCTGCGTGTATCGGCCCAGTATCTGCCCAGTATCGGCCCAGTAAGCTGCGTTATCAGTGACTACATTCTCGACTGTTGAACATGATGGTTGTTTGTCATGTCCTAATAAGATGTTTTATTCATTCAACGATATACCGGATGCCATATGAGAGCATCTAACTTTCAAAATGTTTAATGTGGGGCGGCTATGGATCCCTTCTTTCACTAGCACCCCTTCAAATTTCAAAATGTGTCGACTCCCTAACAGTAAACGTAACAGTCGCATACTATTGCAATGGGGCGAACTCTAACACAGACTTGGTATGTGATAAGAATGGAAGGTTAGGTGAGACTGAGACGGACTTGGTATGTGATGAGAATGGAAGTTTAGGTGAGACTCTGAGACAGCTTTAGTATGTGATGAGAATGGACAGTTAGGTGAGACTCAGACGGACCTGGTATATGATGAGAATGGAAGGTTAGGTGACGGAGAATGTATGAACGTGTACAGGAATGAGTTAACCTACTGGTTGACTGAGACGAAATGGGCAGTTCGAGTTTATCCATCAATCATAATGACATCATAATCAGCTACGTGACGTGTAGGATGACGTAATGATCAATGGCGTTATGAATGACGTAGATAAGTTATCCCGAGCGCTTAATTGATGACGGAGTAAGCGTTGTTGTACAGATTGTATGTCTTTACATAGGTAGGCTAGGCAGCAGTAGCAGCAGCATCCAGTCAAATTGGTTTCAAAATGTTTAACAGCTTACCTGTATAGTTTTCTGAAAATTGATGATCAGGAAATCATCGATCAATTGATCCGAGCATGGTGAAGTGTGGATGGGCGCGGCATAGCTAAAACTGGATTTCACCATTATACAAGTGAGTCTAAATGTTTCGTAAACATAAGCAAGGCAAATGATGCGCCAGCTAGTTGTTGACAAGAAATTACATAAGAATCATTCAAGTGTAACACCATACACTGCCACTTTCATTATGTAGGTTGATTTATTAGGTAATTAAAACTATTCTTAGAATATCTAGATAACGGAGACCTCCCAATGGCTAGAATTAACTATTGCCTTAGCTAATCGGAACTCATTGCTGTTGACGGGCATCGTCCTTCGTGTAGAGGTTAAGCTAACATACATCGACAAGGACACTGATGTTATTATTTAACTCTTTGCCATTCTCTCTCAGGATGCGAGGCAGTTTAACCCTTTCTTAACGAAGAGGGCCCAACCCGGCCGTTGCGGTGGTCTTGAAAAAAGTCCATTTGCATTGCAAGAGAAGGTTATTCTTGACAATTTACCACTTGCGCGTGTGCATGAGTGCATGCAAGGATGTGTAAGTTCGTGTGTGCCGGTGTAAGTCTGAGCTTGCATATGTATGTGTGTGTGTTGATGTGCTAAATATCGTGTTTACAACCTTCAAGTTTCACAATTGCAGTTACCTAGTCGGCGGCACTGGGGTGTGTCGAACAACATCTGAGTGTCACGCCAAGCAAATTTGATCATGTTACAGTAAATCTTACAATCCTAGAAAATAAATGAACGTAATAAGTAATGACATTTAATAACATGAAAGGTTGCAGTCCTAGATTTCACGGTTATACATGCTTAATATTCTTTGCTAGTCGCCGACTCAGTCGTTATATGTGTGATACTCAATTGTAAGTTGTATGTAGTTTTTCTTCGATTAGCCAATCAAAGAAAGACATGTGGGTCACGTGTTCTTCCTGTGATAGGATACTGGAATCATACAAGAAATGTAAATGTGAATTTGGGCATCATATACGCATTTTCTGGTCGCCAACTGGTCTGTGACTAGTCTCCAACTGGTCGTTATATATGAGACAGGAATTACAATCTGCCATACCGATTGATACGTTTAGTGCCCTAATTTATAAATAGTATCATTTTTAAGACGCTTTATGGAACGTCTACGGAATATTTTGAAACAACATTGACGAAAATTCGACGCTGAGCCACTTCAGCAACCAGTTTCAGTTAAACTGGATTCAAAGCAAGCACTGGCATTAACGAAATCATCTTCTCAAAACTAGGCACGTGTTTTGCGACACAGACACGTCTTAAACCCATTGAATCAAGACGATTCAGCGCCCAGATTATAAATACGATTATACAGCAAGACTTTCATACGTTATTGAGACTAATTTATCTTGGAGGCGTTGCTGTCATAGGCAGCAACAACTTCCAGTCTAGTTAGTTTCAAGACAGTTAACAAAATCATCCCTACTTCGTGTAGAATTCATCTTGCTCGCCCTGTAGGGACATAGGGTTAACGTCTGAATGTCAGATAACTGATGTCTTTTTCTAATGAAAGCTTCTTGCAGATAAAATTTTTTTAAATAAATATATCAGGGTATAATTACATCCCTGTGGTTATGTGTGCGCCCTAGGGTCTCGTACCTCTAATTCAATTTCACAACTTAAAAATATAATAATTTATATGAAATATGTTAAGATAGCTTAGCTAGGCCTAGCTAGCCCTAGCTAGATATTCCTGTCGATAATAGCGTAATCAATCCATTAATTAATTAAATACTTACCTCTCCCCACAGCGTTCGTGTAAGACCTCCCCTCCCTCCTCCATCCCAACACTTAAAAAAAGATAGGCGAGCGAGCGCAGAAACAACGAAGACGATGGGTGGAGACGTGTGAAAATTACTTTATAAGTATAAAATACTCGGCTCGCGAACTCTCTTTTACATCTAATAGACTCCCATTATTCCCTGAATAAAGAAATATTCCTCACACATTCCTAACGCGGCCACGGGGCCTCTTCAGCTTTAACAGTCATCCATTGTTACTTAACAAAGAGCGGCTCATACAAGTTATTGTTTTGACAGCACTAGGTGGTACTGTAATAATCTGCAATTTAATATTAGCGGAAATGAACTTGGTATCATGATGTCTTACAACGGCAAATTCACTATGGAAAAATGCACCCATACATGTGAACAAGCACGCAATGCACCGTTTCCCTTTCTTGAAACACGTGCAGGCTAGACCTACCAATCGACTGACAATTAAAGCTGACCACCGTTTAATAGATGCAATTCTGCTCTATTGTTGCGAAGCAATCGAGATAGAGAAATCTGAATCACATGAAAACGTTAAAATGATTTTTATTAGAGTAATCCTTAGAGTAAAACCCAGTACACCTACATATATGCTGCTTGGAGAAACTCGAGAAATGCCCCTTTTGATACAAGCTGAGGGAATGCCTTAGCTAAGGCGAGGGAACGTCTTAGTAAGCCGAGGGAACGCCTTAGTAAGGCGAGGCAACGCCTTAGCTAAGGCGAGGGAACGCCTTAGCTAAGGCGAGGGAACGCCTTAGGTAGCCAAAAATTATTTTCACTATGTCGTCTAAGGGGCTCCGTAGATTGTTTAACACTAAGATAGCCAAATAGTATACGTTAGTGAGAATTGACAAAAAATGTTTAACATTTAAATCTTCTCGCAATGCTTTTATTGTCTTATACTTTTACTTATATGTTTCTCCATTCACTATGTTATAAAATTATAATATACACTTTATTTATATATGCTGCCTAGTAATAAGTATGTTGGAAGAGGGTTTATTTCAGTTGGAAGAACTTGTACCGGATCCCATTGTACATTTCCGTGCAATTAAAATATGTTTAAATCAAATCCTATACTCCTGCTGCTGCTAGAGCTACGGCTACGTCTACGGCTACGGCTACGGCTACGGCTACGGCTACGGCTACGGCTACGGCTACGGCTACTACTACTACTACTACTACTATTACTACTACTACTACTACTACTACTACTACTACTACTACTACTACTACTACTACTACTACTTTTTTGATGATATGATCAACGGGTCGTGCGGGAAACCTTCAATATCAAAAAATATATTTAAGACTGACAAAATTACACAATGAAAACGCTAACGAAACATCAAAAGAAAAAGGACTTTCAGAAATTCATCAGTCTTTCCATCATAAATAACATATGATTCAAAATATGTGCTCAATAAAAATAAATACTACCGTAATACAACCGACGCCATAAGTAAGTCGGTCGTTCACTGAGTTAGGCAGTGGGTTAGTTGCTTAGTCTGTCGGTTGTTTGGTCGGATGGTCAGGCGATTGGTCAGTCGGTTGGTTGGGTAGGCGGGTGGGCGGTCAGGCTGGCAGTCAGTGGGTTAGTTGCGTAGGTAGGTATTCGGTTGGATGGTTGGTCAGTTGGTCAGTCCACTCCGTCAGTCAGTCATTTGGTCCAGTACGTCTGTCAGTCGGTCGGTCGGTGGATTGGTCAGTTAGTCACTCTGTCAGTCGGCTCGGTCGGTCAGTAAGTCGGTCAGTCAGTCGGTCAGTCTGGCGGTCGGCCAGTCGGTCGGTCGGTCGGCTGGTTGGTTGGTTAGTTGGTTGGTTGCTTGGTCAGTCAGTCAGTCAGTCAGTCAGTCAGTCAGTCAGTCAGTCAGTCAGTCAGTCAGTCAGTCAGTCAGTCAGTCAGTCAGTCAGTCAGTCAGTCAGTCAGTCAGTCAGTCAGTCAGTCAGTCAGTCAGTCAGTCAGTCAGTCAGTCAGTCAGTCAGTCAGTCAGTCAGTCAGTCAGTCAGTCAGTCAGTCAGTCAGTCAGTCAGTCAGTCAGTCAGTCAGTCAGTCAGTCAGTCAGTCAGTCAGTCAGTCAGTTGGTATGTCAATTTGTCAGTCTCTGAGTTCACCAGTCGCCAACGCCATCACTCACCGACACACCCAGCCCTCACCTATTGAGCTATGCACTCACCCTTTTCTAAGCAACCACTCAGACTTCAATCAATAACTAACTCAGTCACTCACCCGTTCACTTAGTCAATCATGTGATCAGCTGGTCAATCCTTCAATCATTCAGTCAGTTGGTTAGTCAGTTGTTCGAGCAATCAGTAAATTGATAGATCAGTCAGTCTGTTGATATGTCGGTCATTCACTCAGTTGTTTGGTCAGATGGTCCAAAACATGTAGTTGGTGAGTCGCTTGCTTGCTCAGTCTGTCAGTCAGTCAGCTCATTTCTAGTTTAGCTGGTATTCTTCTTCGTTCTCGTTCGCTCCTTTTTGTCAGACAACCACACCACAGGTCTGGATGAAATGTTCCGTATTGCTTAACATCACGCCAGGCCATAGGGTTGCTGGTATGTGCAGGACAAGTGTGACGCCTAATATTACTTTGCAAATGGCAACCTTGCAAGATATGTTCCATCATCACAGGGCTTGATCCGCGTGGGTACAGTTCTGTCTGTTTTGAATCACCAATTTTGAAGATGTGA